>LS501205.1:48488-83026 GCA_900490845.1 Pristionchus japonicus | reverse complement strand
CAGTATTTGGCCTATATCTTTACCTTCTACTTCCTATTTTTCTCGGGAGGACGAATGTAGCACAGCCATATCAAAACTATCAAAAGATCAGAACTGTCACAACTAGCTAAAACAGTGTATCCCCGTGTTCATCTTGCGTCCACTGCTAGGCCAGTGACTATATTTAAGGGCCAATTCAGTCCGTATGGCCTAATGTATTCTTCGGACCTATTGCGTGATCCATTACAACTGTAAAATGCTCGATGCTATCACTTCCTTTTAAAACATTTCCAACTTCAGCGGTACTGTGCCGAACACCCCGACAAGGAGGTATTCCTGGGCGATCTCTACGGCGATCAGTGCATGAGGGTGAGAGTGTTCGCCTGATCAGTTTACTTGTTTGCTGAGAATAGATTCTAATCGATTTCGGGTTCAAGTATGTCTCAATGCGTTCGCTCATTTTTGCAACAAGTTTGCATCAATAAACCCATCAGGTCGATATCAACGAGGGAGAGACCCTCTTCATGCCCTCGGGCTGGATCCACGCAGTGCACACGCCCGTCGACAGCGTCGTCTTCGGAGGCAACTTCCTCACGGAGGATGGACTGAGGATGCAGCTGGAGTGAGTGATAGGGACAGTTCGGGTTTCGGACAGTTCCCCAGAAGAGTGTCTTATCTTCATCCATCCCTGACCACAAACCCTGTTCTTGGACTACACAAGTGTAGGCCTTCCTAGGTTCTAAGCGAACTCAAAATGGAAAATAAAGGTCCAAAAATTAAATTAACAATCGTGATTGGTTCAGGATCCACGAGCACGAAGTTCGTTTCGAACACGACGAAGGATATCTCTTCCCCGCCTTCCGAGAGATCAACTGGCGAATGGCTGTCGTGATGATGGGCAAGCTCAATGGTGAGGATCTTTGATGCGTAGGGGGTATTGAGTGTGGCTGTTACCAGTTTGGCATGATCAGTGGACTTTGTAGGAGGCGAGAAGTTCGACAAACGTCGTCTGGAAGCGGTCAGTGCTCTCTACTGTGCACTCAAGCAGTGGATGGAGGACGATAAGAAGGTTGGTGCCTTTGAAATGACATTGGTATCTGTGTACGCAGTGCCACTGACTAAAGTGTCCTGAAACAACAATATCTTCAAAGCTCACTTTGTTTCTTGTGAATAGTGCACTGTCAGAGCTTCCCTCTGAGATTTAGCAGTGTTCCACAAACTAGCATATCGGTGCTTACAGAAGAACAAGAAGCCGACATTCGAGATCAAGGGATGGCCGCTTCCCAAACTCCTCGATGCCTTCAAGAAAGCCATTCTCAAAGTCACGGTGAGAGTTGAACGAACATTCCTGGTTTGTGGCTGATGGGCTATATTCCTGGATGATGTGCTATATTCCTGGTTTGTGGATGAAATTGGTCAATATTGCAGAAGAAGACTGAAGTCGTGGCTCCTCGTCATCTGATCGATCCTTCAATCAAGGAAAAAGTCGAGCAGGAGAAGAAGAAAGAAGAGGAAGAGAAGAAGAAGAAGGAACGGGCGGAACTGAAGAAGGCGAACAATGGTGAGCTACTGAAAACGGGTTTGTGCAAGAACGGAGAACTATTAACTCTTCTGCGGTACCTTATGGGCAATTCGGTGATCGGCAATTCGATATGTTAGTTGAGTGGGATGAGTAGATGTGTAGGAGTAGATGTTGAGTAGATTGAGTAGATGTGTAGAACAAAAATCTACAAAATTTCGAGAAAACACGCGTAACAACACAGCAATTAATAAAAATTATTGCAGTCGCGGGTTCATCGAAGCAGGGCGATTCCAAGGAGAGCAGTGCGAAGGGAGGGCAGAAGAGAAAGCGGGGTGAGTGGATTCGAAGTTATTTTCAAACATAGTGGTGTTTCAATGGTAAATCAATTGAGCCAATCAATCAACGATGACATAGGTGAAATAAGTCTTCGCTTGCGAAGTAACCATGTCGGCAAAAACTCCGGAACCATGTCAGCAAAATTGACAAAATCGTCATTTTTTTGTGAAAAACCGAAATTCACAAAATAAAAAATTACACATAAATAATTTCTACATGCAATTTATCCACTAAACAACGTAATTCCGATATTAACGGACTTGGAAAATCTTGATTTTTGCTCTTCGCAACTTTAAACCTTTATATCTCTGTGAGTTTTGGGTTTTTTTCCAATTTCTTTTTTGAGGATTGTAGAGCAACCAAAGTTGCCCCTTTTCCCAACCACTCGCAGTCATGAAATTGCTTTATACAGAAATCTGATGTGCCCAAACTTTCGCGAGAAATCATTTTTCGCGAATTCTTTCGCAACTTCACTCCTATGGTTCTCAGCATACAGATTTGCGAGAGGTCTAATTTTTTGGCTATATACTGATCAAAGTACGGCAAAAAATATGTGATTGGTTGCGAACCTCTCGCAGACCTGAAAATTGCGAAAGCGAGCTTCAAACATGGGCAACAAAACCATGATTATCGTATCCCTGTAAATCGAGGTTTCTCAGCTCACAGGTGTGCGAGAGGTCTGATTTGTCTACTATTTATAGATAAAAATGTCGTGAAAAATGTCGAAAAAGTTGTGGACCATTCGCAAACCAAAATTTCAAGAATGATCGTGCCAAGTAAGGGCCATCAACAATCATCACTTCCTAATCAATATTATATCGATATTCATCAACTCGCAGGTGTGCGAGAGGTCTGATTTTATGGCAATAAATAGATTAGAGTACGACTAAAGTGATTTGATTGACTGCGGATCACTCGCAGATCTGGGGCAACGAGAAATGGTCACAACCGTACCCCGAAATATTTTAAATACTTTTTGAAACATTTTGATTTGTTTGCTTTTTCATGTGAAAAACGCAAAATGAAAAATAGGCTACGTCGGCAAAATTTTTTTAGCACATCGGCAAAAAGCCCGCGGAAAACGCATTTTACCTATGAACGATGAACTGTTGTCGTCGCTGAGAAATGAATGTTATCGAACGATTCATTGTTTTGCAGACTCATCTCCTGGCCCGCATGCTGCGAAGAAGCGAAAGTGAATCGATGAAGAAGAAGACGACACAAAAATGATGTAAAGTGTGGAGAAGACGATTGAATTAAGTGTTGATGTGTATTAGTTTATGGTGCAATCTGTCAAATCCCTTTCCATTATCAGTAATCATTCCCCACTACCACTATGGTTTTCCTAACAAGTTGCCAATGGGTTCTGCTTCCTGCGATTTCAGCATTTAATTCAAGTTCTGATTTACTGTTCTGTAGCTTTCTAGTATGTAGATTTTGTGTGTTCTAACAATCGCCCGAATTCCATCCCAATCCAGTATCCTCAGTGACACGTTACCTTTTGGTTACCGTCAATCATGCCAATTTAATTACAAACATATTGATATTGTGTAGCTATTCATCCAATTGGAACATCAATCAAGTATCCTCATTGACTCGTTACCATGCGATTTCCCTTGCTCAATCGAGATTCGCTTCTATCTCCTATTTAGCTATATTTTTTTCGAGCTGTTCTAGTATTCGGCCATCATAGTTCCATCACGATTCCAATACGTATTGACTCGACTTTTTTTTAAATTTTTAATAGCTTTCAACTCTATCACCTCTAAATTCATTAGTAACTTGCCATTAATACTGCTTACCAATTATTAGCACTTACTCCAGTGATCTGTATTGATCAAACACTGCCCCATCCGGCCCCTGTTATTTTACCCAATGACTTTCTCTATCTTCTCGCACTGATATCATTTGTTATCTCGACAACTCATTGCTTCGATTACTCATCAATACTGTGTACATATGATCGATGAATATTATACTGCGATAATTCTGATTACATATCTCCTTGATTGTTGCGTCGAAATGATTCAAAACTTGACAACTGGTGGCAATTTGTCTAATCAAATTATTAAAAACCAACATACCATTTTGAAATTTAACAACTGGAGGGAATTCCCCGAATCTGCTCACATTAAAGACATTAGAGATCGCACTGATATTGGATGGAGATAAACCCGAGACTTAAAGGTAAAGACAGCCCGTTATCAAGGGCACTCGGGTCCGTCGGGGTCGCTGCTAGGACGGAGGAGATGAAATGACAGAGCGAGCATAGCTCACTTTACCACTTCTCCTCAAGACTAAGTAAAATATAGAATCTGCATATAGCATGTTCATGGAAAATTTTCATGAGCTTCTGTTCTCATGGCATGAAAACAGTGTGATGATTACATCGCAAGAAAATAATCGAGTAGTTCCAACATTATTCTGCGCCATAATTAATCCTTAAACTGATTAATTCGATGTATTTCTATCATGTTACATGATTTACGATTTATGTTATAGACCAAGTCTCGTTAAAAACCCATCCTTAAAAGGTCGTTCCTTAAAAGAAGTCAGCTGTAGCTTATTAACATATTAATGTCAAATAAAAGTTTCCAAAAACCATGTCTATTGTACCGGATATGCCTCAAGATACACCCTCATTCGAGCTGTAGAGCATTCAAAAAAGTTCTGAGATGAACATTTTTCAAAAAGCATTTCGAATTTGCTCAGTTCCAGACCTCACACTCTGATTAAATTGTTCTACATTTTGCGATTTTTGAACTCGTTTGGAATCGAACGTTTCAGAAATTTTGCAGTATTTGGCCTCTATCTTTACTCATATTTATCGGAAGGAATTCTCCATTTACATTTCATCTTTGCTTGAGAGACAAAGACCTTTCACTTTCAATGATTGACGTATCGAAGCACAATTGTTTATCACTGACCATTGTGCAACTATCTGTCAATCTTTGAACATGACAGGCGCGTGATATAGAAATAGATATTTTCTGACTTTCAGTCGATTGATTTGCAGTCGCAAATTGATATACTTTTAAACATTTTTGCTCGTTTGTTGCGTATTTCAATGTGAAATTATCTCTTCCAGCTGCATACACCATCTCTACTTAAATCATCATTTCTACTTTTAAACAATGAAGAAGCAAGGGTGAGCAGCCGTCTGACGAATAGACGACGGTGAGAATTCAGAACAGAAGTGATCATTCTCTGAAGAACTGAGACTACTCTCGGTCTGCTTAACGCTCTCAATCATTTTCAGAAAACACTATGTGTGAATTTTGCGAATAAAATGTTATTGTGAGTGCTCAATTTATACATTCTTTTGACGATTCATTCATATGAGACGAAAAAAACAAGTTGACTTTCAGATAATGACATTGCTCAGACACGATTCAATATGAGTAAGCTGATTTAAACCTTCCATCCACAACAACCAAAGTCGAATCAGTGAACCCCTTCCCATAGACGTGAAGAATGCTTGCAAATGTGTAATAAAAAGAGAATTCTTGCACAAACGAATGTAGAACAATGATACTGCTTTCCACCTTTCATTGTCTATGCATCGGATAAATGCGACAAGTTTCTAAATATGTAGAATCTAAGCAGGACCATTTCCCAATTCCGTGTATTGGCGAGGTCGGTGAGACACACCCATAAAATCGTATAGCTGGGCATCATTTCCTCCACTCCGTCCCTCGCTTCTTCTTATCAGTGAGAGTCGCTCGCTTATGAGAGACGCGACGGAATGAGTGTGCAATATTTGTGCGCAAATGTACAAACATTCTCCACTGTTGAGATTATTTTTCTCGCAAATTCTAACAAACAAACCTTTGCCGTATAGAATTTCTTGGTTCGTTTATGCACTCTCGTTCAGTTGAGTTCATCTCGAGGCTCCAAATCAGATTGTACAGTTTCGTAGTGACTCATTTCGTCATGGTTGTATCACATCACGCGTCTTATCAATCAGACTGCTCCTCTCATTCACGTGCATCGTCAGTGAGAGAAGAGAGGGTGACTAGCATTGTCCGAGACAAAAGCGTGGTCGATATGATTACTCATTGTATAACAATCTCACACGCCTACTATTACTCGCTGAATATGTTCTCTCCGCATGGTCTTTGTGATCTATTAACGTAAAAAAAGATTAACGTAAAATATGCTTTTCAGCTGCTTACTCCAGCTCCACGATGTTTGGAAAAATGTGAAGAAAGCAACTTTGAGTGAGTCGAATACTTGAGCGGAATAAATATAATTTAAAAATGAATTTAAGATTTGATTAAGACACTCTTCTCGTCGTTTTCAACATTCTTAATGTGCAAACTTCACTAGAAGAATGCCTCACTAGAGGTAGACTTTTATTAAATTTTGTAATTATTGTTTCTCTGTTCTTGTTCCTCTTTCGTCGACCGAGTTTCTACTGTTCACCAAACTTTTTTTGCAGGTTCCATCATCTTTTCGACCCTTTCCTACCTAGAGATTCGATTCAAGTATGATGTGCAATCTGCTCAAGAAAATGCCTCTGCCGTTCTATCCAATTTTTGCCATTTATTATTGTTTTATGTTTTGCAATTTATAAATATGATTATCCTTTGATAATACCTCCGATGACTTCTGACAATTTAATTAGAGTTATCAAAAGGAACAATCGTCAATTGCATTCGATTTGGTGTGAAAAAGAAAGGCCGTGCTCGAGGAATAGAAGAGATTTGATCTGCGACGTCAAGAATTACCCAATAATTCCTCGTGGTTTCAATCCCCGCATCAGTGACGAATCGGGAAGCAGAATGTGTCAACCTTATTCTGTCTAATCCACCCGACAACAAAGAGTGACAAAAGCGATAAGAAGAGTCGAGGCTTACAAACATTCTGTTCATGCTTCCTTGTCAATCCCTCTGATGGTAGTGAATACGCTCTCAGCATCTTTTCAGTAGCAATGCTCCTACTCTACTTTTTCCGTGATTTTTCGTTTTGTGTGCAACTTTTCGAATCTAATTCAATTAAATAATGCTGATTTCAGATGGTCCCCTCAACCTTCCCACCGTCAAGAATTGTTGAGACTGTGTATGGGAGAGTACAGGGAAGAAGACTCGTTCACGAAGGAACCAAACAAGTTGACGCATTCCAGGTAATCAAAGGAACATGATTTGGCAGAGAACTGACAATATTTTCTTCTTATATTTTCCATGCAATGCGCTCATTCAATGAATTCAGGGCGTTCCATTCGCCGCTCCGCCTATTGGGAATCTCCGTTTCAGTGTAAGACAAACACCGCCTATCAGGTTCAACTTCTAGATCAGTCATTATCAACCCACTTCCAGAAGCCAATTCCTCCAACTCGATGGGAAGGAGTAAAGCAGACAGTGGAATTCGCAGCTCGATGCATCCAATCACCGAAGAGCCCTCAGGACTACGAAAATGTGAGTTCTTGCACTCGTTTCGACCTGTGTTCTCTCTAGATTAACTTTCCGGTTAGAAAGTACACGTAATGAGGAACGTCGCGTTTTGTTTGTTTGTTGGTGGTTATTGAGTTGGTAGGAGTCGCAATGAATTCCCTATAACGTGCGCTGATCTCTCTACTCTCACAATGTTTGCGTGCTCACATAATGTCTCGAATGCGTCATACAAGGAAATGATTCGCTCTTATCTCTCAATGATGATTGTCGAGAGCACGCGTTGTATGGTGCTCATCCAAAAAATATCGTGGCCAAACACTGACAGCCGTTGAAAAAGAGGAAATGAAAATCAGAAGATCAAAGATCAATTCAGAATGGCGTCCCTTCGGAGGATTCGTTGTTTCTCAATGTCTTCACGCCTTGCTGGGAAGCACCGAGCGAAGGTATGCCGAAAAAGCCGGACGTTCATTTGTTTTGCTTTGATCTGTTACTGAGCTTTTACCTAGGGTAATTCGCCTCTAAGTCAAGCATACTAAAATTGCACATATTCAGGTTTCCCCGTAATGGTATTCATCCACGGCGGAGGATACATGAATGGAGAAGCAAAATCGTACGGAGATATCGGTATCTGCGAGAATATTGTGAGGATTCCAAACGTTTTCGTTCGCTCATTTCTTGTATTGAGCTGTAACTTTCATATTGGATGCTTACATTTTCAGGTTACAAGAGGCATCGTATTCGTAACCATCCAGTACCGACTCGGCTATCTCGGATTTATGTCGACTGGTCAACTTTTACCTATCCCAATTATTTGGCAATAATTCACTTCAGTAAAATGGATGATTATAGGTGATTCGGTTTGCCCAGGAAATTTGGGTCTTTGGGACCAAGTCGAAGCTCTCAAATGGGTGCAATTGAACATTGGAGCTTTCGCTGGAAATAAGGCAAGCTGTTTGACATCATTGTAAAAATGTTATGTTTTCTGGGATTTCTGGTTTTTTGATCACAACTATTTTGCAGAACAACGTAACACTTGTCGGTCAGAGTGCGGGAGCAGCTAGTGTTGAATTGCTACATCTCAGCCCGCATTCAACGGGTACATTCTTTTTCAACTTAGTATCAACCAAGCAAGACTATTCCTTTTTGCAGCTCTTTTCCACAAGGCGATTTGCATGGCTGGAAGCTCCGATTGCTCGTGGGCAATGCATCCGTGAGTTAATTACAATTGAATATGAGTCAGCGCGGGTACGTTGTGATGAACCCATCGCGCCCATTGTGAGACTAACAAAAGCTAATCCTCACACAATCTGCACACGTGAGAGTCGCTCCTAATCCTCCTCTTCTTGAGCAGGATTAAACGCTTTTCTCTGTTGACACCAAGACTCGACGTCCACAGCATTCTTTCTGCATAGGAAAGATGGATGTGAAAAGTTGAATGGGTGTGGCAGATTGGGTGTAGCTAATTCCTTTAGCGCACTTCAAGAAGTAGTGGCGCTTAGTTCAACCATCAATCACAAAAAGATGAGAGTTCAAACCATACACATTACGTAATGAAACAATGCTGTTTATGAAAATAGAAAAAATGCTGACAAAAAGTGAGGTGATTGCATCTAACCAGAAAGTTAATTGAAGTGCATTCAGAGACATGACAGCGCAGACTCGTCAGAAGGCCAAGAGACTCGGCATCGATGACTACTCAAACAGTGAGGAGGTTCGGAGTTCGTCATTTTAGCTTTGATTTCTAATTTTTTCCCTTCTCTCGATAAGAGTTGTGATTAGATGAGTAACAAAGGAGGCTGCTAAAAGAGTTTGATACTTGTTTAATCTTTTATCTTAGAAAAATGAATGCCTAACCATTCTGTGAGCTCCTCGAGTACTAACAATTCTCAGCATGATGTACCTCAAAATAGATGTTCAGTTGCTTGAGAAGATGCGAGCTCTCCCTGCTGAAGAGTTCGGTGTGGGAATATACACGCAAGTGAAAGAGGAGGGCATTGATCTTGGTGAGACTTGCTGAAAAACTTAAACTATCAAAATCGAATCGTTGATGTAGCATTCCGCACATTGAAAACTGAAAATATAGAAATTTTTCGAACTTGAGTCAAATTATTAGGTCTTTTCAAGCCTTACTGACAGAAACGTTAAGTAAAATAATTGTCGAACAATAGTTAGCAATAAACAAACAATAAACAATAATTGTACAATAAAACAATAACTGTCGATATAAATTGCAGAGATCGGCCCCTGTCTTGACGGTGAATTCTTTCCCGAACCACTCGAGGTTTTAAGAAAGAAGGCGACTCCGAAGCCGTTGATTGCCGGAGTAACACAAGAGGAAGGACTGTTTCCGAGTAAGTTCTTGAAATGTATTCTTCGAATCTGTAGATATGGGAGCGTTCTTGAATGATTAGTTACCTGCGGCCAAAACAATTTTGGGGTTTCAAGAAACGTTCGAACTTAAGCTGTTTTAGTGGCCGGGAGAACGTCCACAGCCGAAGGAATGTCGCAAACACTCAAGGAGGTGACTTCAAACAGCTCGAATAAAGAGGAAATGAAGGTGAGAAGCGACATGCAGCCTCTCCTTCAGGTGTATTGAACAATCATGCTCTAATATGCGCATGCTTGCATGCAGCTTAAAACGCAATTATTTCATCTGCAGCTGATTTATGCTCTTTTAAGGCTGCTCTACTGAATCGCTTCGTCGGAAACACTGATCCTTCGGACGCTAACTTCATTCGAATCATGGCTGGAGTCAGTTAACATATTTCCCACTTTTGTGTGACCATAAAACAATACGCACTGATCTTTTATCTTCCGCGCTACGAAACACAAATGATGAAACATTAAGATGATGTCTGATTCAATGTTTGTTGCGGGAACAGCGGAACTGTGCAGAAAGGCAGTCGAATTTCAAGGTCACTATTTTTAAATAATTTAAAAATTGATTTTTAAAAAAGTGAACATCAAATTCAGCATTACAGATGAGTCGGTCTATTTCTACGTCTTTGAACATTTCTACTCTGGAATGATGGGATACCTCACACCCTATATGGCTTTCTCTGGTAATTATTCTTTTCAAAATATTTGTCGAAACATGCAAAATATTCACAGGTGCAACCCATACTTGTGAGCTCTTCTATCTCTTCAAGAAGGGTCTTCTCATCGAACCTGAACTGACGGACACAGAACTCAGAGTGATGGACTTGTTCACTACGGCACTCACGAACTTTGCGAAATACGGGTACAGTTCCTTCTACCCCAATTTTCTTTATTTTTTTTATTACATCATGGGTTTTTATTTGTAAATGAGTAATAAGTAGTAATCGAGAAGTTATTTTATTCACAGGGATCCGAATGGCACCAATTCTGCTTCGACTAAGCTTCCCGTTCCATGGAAACCAATTAGCAAGCAGAACCCACGTCTCAATTATGTATTCACGTCGGATGATCCGAGAATGGACGATGAGCTATTTGAGGTTAGCTCATTTTGAAAAAAATATCAATTTTTATGGTTCAGGGTCGAACGAAAGCATTCATCGAGATTCGCAACAAACACAAGTGAATAACTCCAATTGGACGCAATACAACTCTTTGAAAGGATGTTTGCAATTGAATCATCGCGTTTATTCGCACCTAATATCCGCTTTCTATTCCTAGTTTATCATTCCTTAGTCCCATGTATACCTCAGAAAAAAAGAATTGAAAAACCTTGCATTTTTGTACATTGACATGTTTATAAAATCAAAGAACCATAGCCGTCAGAGAGAGGGTACAGGCGAAATAATCCTAGAGAAGGAGGATGTAGGTGAGTTGAATCGTTTGACTCTCTTAATTTATCGCACTCTCTCTCTCTCTTCTCGTTGACCAACGAGCTGCAAGATCAGAAAGTACATCAATGTGTACCTCTCGAGGTACAGTCGTTATCAATCTGTATTTGCACACGATGACACACAATCAAAGAAGAATTGACTCGTTCCAAGCCGTTGATACGAGAGATGATGAGAATAGAAGATATTGCGGAATACTCAGAGGTTCAAATGATCAGAAATAATGAAATGTGTTTGTGTCATTTGACAATTGACTATTTCTTCGCGGAAATTTAATTCGTTGTGGCTATCAGATAGGTCATCTCTGGTTCATATCTATTTCATGTCAATGATCGTCACACTGCATTCTCAAATGCCCTATGCAAACGAAGCACAACATTTCTACAGAAATCGTTTATCAATTCATAATCAAATATCCAAGATGATCGTTCATGGGGGTGCTCAGAGTTAGGAAGGAACTGACATCTCAACCAACTCAGCTATGTGCACCGACAAGGTCGACGAATCGATAATACACGTTGCAGTGGTGCTCACATTCGATATGGTCGACGAGCTCGACATAGATGTTGTAGTGAGCCTCAGGTTCGTGATGGCAGGTAATCGCATAGTAGGCATTGTAGTGCAACTGCAAAAAACACTTATTTATTTGTTAGAGCGGGAACTAGGAAAGGTAATGCAAAGGATACGACATACCTGCTTCTCGATTGCGAGCGCAGTCGCACATTCCTAGACGCGAAATGTCGATCTTATTTTCAGAAACTCCCCAAAGTTCGCTTATTTGCAATGATCAGAAGTAGACAGAAGGCCATTTTCAGTCTGATTCCTAAGTCGGAACGAATGAAAAATAGTCGAATCGATCTGAAACTCGGTATTTGCGGAATGAAAAAAATGCGGTCATTCAAGTTCGAGTATCATTGTCCCATGAACATTCAAGATGACAACTTTGAAGGATATGACCCATTCCCTATGTCTCCACCAAAGTTTTATTCACTCCTGTTCAAGGATCACAAAATTAGATTCTACGAAATAGCGAGAATTTGGAAATAATTAAACAAGAAAAAAAGGCAAAAAGTTGCGGAATCGAACCAGTTCCCCTCAGGTTATATGCCTGATGCACTGCCAACTGAGCCAACTGAGCTAAGCGAACTTTGGGGAACTTCTGAAAATTAGATCGACATTTCGCGTCTATTCTACCTGGATTCAACATCACTAAAGGATAACACAATCGTTCGAAATCTTTCGAGTCTTGTGCTCTGAAAAATTACGACATTGTCAAAACAAACAAATAAAAAATTAAAAAAAATGTTTAGCCTCGTAGTGGACTTGAACCACTACCCCTCAGGTTAAAAGCCTGATGCTCTACCAACTGAGCTAACCAGGCTCACGGGTGAAACACTCTTGCTTATCGGTGTGGTTTGTGGTGAAACCTCTCTCAAAACAGCACACAAACCGTCATTTTCTTTGGTTATACTCGTTATCTTCTCGAGTGAGAGAGGAAGCGATCGCACGCTGCTTTGAGTGGTTTAAGCGCAATACAAACCAAGACGCAAGGGTTGCAACCCCGTGAGCATGGCTAGCTCAGTCGGCAGTGCGGCAGGCATATAACCTGAGGGGCACTGGTTCGATTCCGCAACTTTTTGCCTTTTTTTCTTGTTTAATTATTTCCAAATTCTCGCTATTTCGTTCAATCTAATTTTGTGATCCTTGAACAGGAGTGAATAAGACTTTGGTGGAGACATGGGGAATGGGTCATGTCCTTCAAAGTTGTCATCTTGAATGTTCATGGGACATTGATACTCGAACTTGTATGACCGCAATTTTTTCATTCCGCAAATACCGAGTTTCAGATCGATTCGACTATTTTTCATTCGTTCCGACTTAGGAATCAGACTGAAAATGGCCTTCTGTCTACTTCTGATCATTGCGAATAAGCGAACTTTAGGGAACTTCTGAAAATTAGATCGACATTTCGCGTCTATTCTACCTGGATTCAACATCATTCTCAAAATCACATTATTCAATATAGAATTGATATTGCAAAGGAAACAAACATGTTTATATAGCTTAAAATGATCAGGGGAACATGCTCAATCATACCTGAAAGCTCCCGGAGCGAAAAGGGGACATATGACAAAATGGCCTGGTTTTTCGCGTAGAGGGTAACCCCTGGAGCCAACTTTTGAGGCATCTCGATTTTATACCTGTTCCAGAGCCCGTTGGAAGTTTGTTGAATCATACGCAAACGGACTCATATCTCTAATTTTTTAAACACATTTTGAGGAGATGCTGAGATGGCATGTTTGCACATCATGTCGGCATGTGACCAGCTTAAGTTCATTCGTTTCCTCGTCTCAAGACTAGTAATTACTGTTATCAAGTTGTTATCTGCAGATATCGCGGAACTTCGTATCCAACTGTGACTTATTGTGATGCAAACTTGAATATAGGCTTGAAATATATTGGTATCCAAATTGAGATGTTTTTGGCTGTTGAAACGAGCGGTCTTTAGTACTCAATACGAACGATTTCATCCACGTTTACATCTTTTGACATTGGTCTCTAGAGTGACAGACTGTTGCGAGAGAGAGAACACGAGTGCAAAATGAAGGTACGATGGAGGTTCGTCAAAAACGTGTCCCTCGTCTTCTCTCCCTCTCTTTGAACAAGCTCTTTCCAATTCGTACGCAGAAACTGGAGGGCAGCTGATAATTTCAAACAACGTTGTGATTATCTGCCAAGGTGTGTTTTCAGGCAGCTATTTCACTCTCAATACTCACTCTAGAAATGAGCGGAAACTTGCAAAAGGACTTGAGTATTTTTGTTCCGATCGAATTGGAGAATACCATCTTCCTAATCCAACGAATTTTGTTTGGTATGTCATGCGTGCTTCATGTGCCTGCTCTATTATGTCTGCTGAGAGAAACACCTCCGAATCAAGCGATGATTAAACCACATCTGATTTCTTGTCAGGTCAGATGTTCCCATTATAATTGTTCCTCTCACTTCAACATTTTTGTCTTTGTAAACGATGGTGCCTTGTTGACATATCACTATTTTGTCGGAACTACCATTTCAGAACTTTTTTCATGGAACGTTTATTCTGTAACGACTTCTACGGAAACCTTTCACCTTGGAACGTTCATTTCAGAACACTCATTTCGGAACTTTTTTTCTTAGAACTGCCGGTCTAGAACCACTCACCACTCAACTTTTTTCTCAGAACCATTCTCATAGCTCTAGATTGTGCTGAGCTGTCGTAGTACTAGTTCTACATTGTTCTGTGGGCCACACAACACCACTGTCCAACTGTTAAAACAGTTTTGATCAGAAACACGGTCACTAAAGCGCAGTTCTGGAACTGAGAAAAAGTTCCGAGATGAGGGATTCCGAGAAAACAATTCAGATTCTCGAGTTCGAGCCCTCTCATTCCACAACATTTGTTCCTCGATTAGCGGTTCTCTATCCAGTCACAGAGCGTTACAGAATCAAAGTTCCAGTCCTTTTCTTCCAAGGTCTGGGGTTCCGAGAAAAAAGTGATATGTCAACATGGCACCTAAACGATGAAATTATCGACTTGATATCTCGTTCTTAAATTTACGTATCTCCAATTTTAAAAGAGTGAAGTCGAATGATTCGCTCAGGAACGTAGATTTAATATCTGTGAACGGGGTTATTCTCATTTGCACTTATTTATTTAAGATTACCGTAATACTTGCTGATTCCTATCTCTGTGTTCTTTTCGAACCGGTTCCACTCGCTGAAATATTCGGGGGCTACTGTAGAGGACTTTTCTGCCATTGGGTGGGATTCTCAAAAGCAATGGTGAGGAATTTTGAGTGAATAGAAATATGCGAAGCCGAACACTACTTATCTGTAACTGGGTTAAAATAACGTTCAGGTTCAGATGCTCTCGCGAAATAAATTATTCTATTTCAGTGATTTTGCAAAAAAATGGCTTTACATGGAAATGGTAGATTCTTTCCAGGGAACGTACATATTTCTAATGACCGGGATTGCGCTGTCAACAGGAGCCTGTATTGTAGAAAGACATCAAGCGATGATGCCCGCAATCAATTTTTGGAAAGTAAAGAGGGTGATTGTCTAGATATTTCAGATCATAAAGTTCTCTTAGGTCGCAAAGTTCGTTGTCTTTTTTCTCGGACTACTAACTTGCATTCTACCTACGTCTGTATTTACCCTATATCCATTCAGCTTGGAAGATATGGATCGCTCAATGGATGAAGTGAGTAAATTTTCAAGAAAATTCATTCAAATATCGAACGAACAGTTGAAACTTCACGCCTTTTGCTCATAATTATTGTAAATCTATAATTTTCAGAGCAATTACGAGTTGGCTTGGATCAGAAAGCGAGGCGAGTATATGAAAGCTCCTGAAAATCTTTTCATTCATGTCATTGTTTGGATGGCCTTTACGGTAATTTTTCATTTCACTAGGGATACATTTTACATTACAGGTTATTTGCGCAATTATTGTCGTTGGCAATATTCCTTTCTGGCATATGTTCTATGTGCTAAAAAGGGAGGTACATGCTGTTATCTAACTATCTGTCTATTAGCAGATGGAGTTTATTCTGAAACTTCTCCTAAACGGAATTCATTCAGAATAACACTAGCGAGCGCACAAAATATCTCATTCGGTTGTCGTTAAGGAGGCTCTATGCGCAGGTGCAAACATATTTTGCTGCATTTCGAAATGTGAATTCGAAAACAACTGACTGCTGATTTGTGTAACACAGCTGAACGCACCCATTCTATTTCTGGCGATTCCTACAAACTTATTTTTCCTCCAAGCGGGAACTCGATGCTTTCCTTTTCGTAAGTTTTCTTAATTGCGTCTGCACCGCCTAAAACATATAGCTAAATCCAAACTTTTAGTTGTCGGTGTTATCGGACCTTTTGCGATTTGCCTTCATCCGATCGTTCACAATTTGATACTCCTTCTGATCATTCCCACCTACCGCAAAGCTATCGCAGAAGCCCTCAGTTGCTGGAAATGCCGAAAAAAGGTGAATTTTCACGTGCCTGCCTTTCTGAGTATACACTAGAAACGGTCTAGCCTTATCTATACTTCACACTCTCTCTTTTCCAGTGGTAGAAGACGAAGTAACGAACTCTGATCAGCTAACTTCTACCAATTAATAACGTCAATCGTTATTTAGATCTGTGTATATTTCGAGTCGAAACGGCAAGTCAAGCCTAACTATTCTATTCGTCAAATTGGCCGACATAATATTCGTCCACCCGCCAATGAAAACTAGGACTGAATACGTTTGTAATTGGAACTTCGGTGTGTATATTTGATCAATCGTATGGAATATGCGTGCTTCCAATGAAGTGAGGATATATTGAACAAAATTTTAACTCATCAACTCATCAAAGAACAAACTCATCAAAGTTTATCAAGCCCATTTGCAAATCTGCAGATTTTCCATCGATCACCGTTCAAGAATGTTGTGATTAATAGTTACGTTCAAAGAGTGAGGATTGTAGGAAAATGTTGCTTGGTTTAATTGAAAGCCTGATTAAATAAAGTCGTCTCAGCAAGTTCTTTCGCGTGCTTCTCTGTACACTCACGGCCGCACTGATTATAGTCCGATTGCCCAAAGCTGCAGGAAGATTATACTTTCGGAGCACTCGGTACACTTCAAGAAAAGCTCTATAGAAAAAAGGACGAATGAGCAAATCATGTGATCAATCAGTATCCTCTATATAAAATGGAAATCCGCGAACGATGTTGTTGTTTATGATTATCGAAACCAAGGCAGTAACGTAGAGAATACGCTTAGCAATCTGGCAAAGTTGAAGTTGCTTTTCTTGAGAAAAAACATGCAATTTTTCGACGAAATCTTGGTAATCGAATTGAAAATCAACCACCCCAGACATTCTAATCCACTCTTCCTACTCGCCGTCTCCATGATCCCGCACCGACCACCACTGCGATGCCTCTAAAAGCCGTCAAAGACCAGAGCGCTACCATTTTCTCATCTTTCGTGGTGCAATTGGCTCGATACACTGAGGCTACAATAAGATTCGCGAGTCAGCATCCGGGTGCTCTCTCCATTTGTGATTCTGTCTCGCCAGTTAGACGAGCGAGATAAAACGAATGTGAGAAAAGTAGAGATTGAGACCATGGCCCTATCCTCTTCTTTATTTCAGCGTGTCCCGTTCATCATTCGCACGTCAATTGCGCCACGAATTGGAAGAGAGCGGGCGTGAGGAATCACCATTTCCCTTCGGTTCCGGGCTTGTTGATACTCTCTCACTTTCTATCAGCGCTCAATGAATTTTTTGTCATGGATATAGGGAAAGCTATCTGATATCGACTCTCGATTTTTTCTTGGTGGAAGAGAGAGATGTTTCATCGCTTTCTTGCAATGAAGAGATGTGTTCATTTGCACGATCTCGAGGGCAAAGTTCAGATATTTTTCGAGCCAAATCGTTCCACCCGTGAAAAGGATGAGTTGAGTGTGAAGAGAAAGGGAAGGGGAAGGGAGAGGGGAAGGAGATGAGTGAGGAGATGGAAGAAAAGCGCGAACCGAAATGCCACGATGCGATGGTAACATCTTGTGACACGAGAGAAGGGAATGTTCGCTGCCTTTGTTCGTCACCCTTTTTCCTCTCTACCTTGCGCCTCTTACTTGTGAGTGTTGCTTAACGGGAACACTCTTTACACTTCAATAAAGAGGGGGTGCTTTATGTGTTCCCTACGGGTACTTTCATTTGGCCCATTTGGCCCTTCGTTAGACGTGTTGTTTTCACATAAGTAAGCATCAGAAGATGACCGTTATACATTATTGTAAGTATCGTGGTATATTATCGAGGTAGATTCTGTAGAGTGGATCAAACCAAGCTATCGCTATGCAAAGACCCATTTTTTTATTGCTTTGTTCTACCTTTTCCACATTAGCTTCAGGGAAATCATCTGACTGTTCGTCAAACAAACTGTTCGCTCACTGTTTATGCTCGTAACGGTGATATACATTTAGTGTCGTCGGTTCTGCATTGCACGTATTGTACGAGGCTGTTTAGAGAGAGGCTATTATTTAATTTCATCAGTTTCGCGCGCCCTTTTCACTGTTGTTCTTGTCTTTTCTGAAGAGAGGATGAAAAAATTCAACGAATTTTCCATCAACAATCCTCTTCAAGGAGGTAACGCTCACCTCGCCTTCGCAATCGTCACCGCCATGACGAAAGCAGCTATCAGAGAAGAGCGAACTATCGAGTGAGTTGGTGTTGTCAGAGGTGTGGCAATTAATGAACATCTCCCTATAGCCCGGAGAGGTGCTGGGCTGTGAAACTCTATTTTTCGCGCTTCTCATCTTTTGCACTGGTCAGGCAGACGAGAGAATTGAGCGCGTGATGAGAGCGCGGCAGTTTTGAACACCCTTGCAATACTAGACTTTTTTTGGTGAGAAGTTGGTCATTTGCCGGGAGAATATAGAACAAAATGAATCATCGTTCTTGTTAAAGCACCCAGTTAACAGCGGCAACAATTTCGGAAGTTACGTAACGGCAAATTCCTTTAGAATCAATCAACTATACTACTCAAAAAAGAATAGCTCATACAAAGATCTTTCTCGTCTCCTTATTTCACATCTCTTCATATCTGTTCTGAGTAACCTTGTTAATGCGTCTCATGTTGACTTCAGGAACAGCGAGGATGGAGTGGACATGGTTCAGATCGGACAGAGAGAGGAGGTGCAGAGAGACGAGTTCGTGACGCCAACTGCTTCTCTGGAAGAGCTCCGTTCCATCGATGAGTAAGCGTATCTGGATCATTATTAGTCTTGATTATGACCTCACCTCAAATTTCTATCCTGGATTTCCAGAAGACAAAGGTCTACAATGTTTCTCACTCGTATTAAACATATGCGCGTCAATGCATAACCAATATCAATTTCTCACTTATTATGCTCATAATTATTATCGTATTTCCAGATTCTTCATCTTCTTCATCGAGTTGTATGTACGAATGATCACTGCAGTCCTCTTCGTTCTCCTTTTTCTGTTCCGTTGTGGGGTCCCGATTAATTAGCTGCAAGATATTGCTGCTACATTATGCTCCATTGTATTCACTCTTTGCATGTATGCCAGCTCCGATCCTCATGTTGTACTTAAAGCATTCTCTATTCGTTTCGACCGCATTAATGACGCTGACTCGTAAGGAAAGAAAAGGAACTTCTGTGTGCTAAGATCAGTAGAAGGAACGTGAATTATCACGAAAACGAAGTAATAATGAAACAATGACATGAACTGATTGATACTTAACGTGAGCACTCTCCCTCCTGCATTCTTCACATCTCTCTTCTTTCTGTCTGAATCATCTTCTCCATCCCGCTTCTCCCTCTCAATTCACAAGCCAATTCTCTTCTTCGACCTACTCTCCGATGCGTTTTCTTCCATTCTTAGTGCCCTTTTCACTGTAGTTCTTAACACATTCCGGCGGACAATCGCTTGATGTGGCTGAAAAAACCTCAACGACTCCAGGTGACATCTAAAGATCTAATGATCTCAAATGAGTGATTAATCAGAGCGTGCAGCCGTATTCCCGACCAAGGAGCTGTGCAGTGAGAGCTGTGATGTGTGCTGCACAAATACTACTGTGAGTGCTCTTTTTCATTTCTGAAAGGGGGGGGGGGTGTCGAAGAATTTTGATAATACTTTTTTCGCCTTGACTTCATGTCACACTTTGATTGAGAAAGTCGAAGGTTCGCAGCGAATTCGTGTGAAAAGCGATTATAAATCGACGTTCAAGTGACGTTCAAAGACGGAAGTGTGAGAATACGTCGTACTTAGCTCGGTCTAAAAAAATCGAGGTTAAAACAAAATCATCGAACATGAGAAAATGTTCTGCGAAAGATGCAGACACTTACAAAATTCAGGGAAAACCATCCTACGGCGCAATTTTCGAAAGGCCATCCCTCCTTGTACTTCTCATCCTCCTCTCAATCGCAATTATCGGATGCGTTTTCGACGCGGTACTCTTGTGCTGCAAGTTGGTTAAATTTCGAACTGAATCTCTCTCACAGCGATTAGAATGCCGAGCATTCGATTCAAGCCTTAGAAACATCATACAACGTCCGAAAAGAGAATGCGCTCTAAGAGAGAGAGAGAGAACCGTACATTTTTTGGCTCTGTCGGGATTGTGAGGTCCCATGGGAATTGTGAGGTCCCATCAGAATTGTGAGGTCCCATCAGAATTGTAAGGTCCCATCAGAATTGTGTGGTCCCAACAGAATTGTGAGGTCCCAAGAAAAATAAAAGACCCTCGATGGAATTGTGAGGTCCCATCAGAATTGTGAGGTCCCAAGAATTTGAACCTTCTTGGGACCTTACAATTCCCACTGGGAGCTTTTGAATCCTGACCTCGCGATTCCCACCGGGGCCTATGAGTAAGATTGACAATTCATGGATTCTATCAAGGCATTGCGATGATTTTTCCAAGCAAAAAAATCGCATTAATCATTCGACAAGGATGAGAGAGAGAATCAATCCTGGAAGAAGGACTGGAGAAATCTCCCTCGAAAAGTATAGGAATAGGGCTCTACTCTCGTTTAGTCGTCGATTCAAAAATTCATGTTTCCGATTCTGTTGGCTAGTCAGAACTAAATTTCCTGGTTCAAGCAATATTTCAAATGTTTAAAAAAACCTTGATTGAATCCATGAATTGTCGATCTTACTCATAGGCCCCGGTGGGAATTGCGAGGTCCCTAGAAGATTCATAGGAATTGTAAGGTCCCAAGAAGGTTCAAATTCTTAGGACCTTACAATTCTGTTGGGACCTCACAATTCTGATGGGACCTCACAATTCCATCGAGGGTCTTTTATTTTTCTTGGGACCTCACAATTCTGTTGGGACCACACAATTCTGATGGGACCTTACAATTCTGATGGGACCTCACAATTCTGATGGGACCTCACAATTCCCATGGGATCTCACAATCCCGACAGAGCCCATTTTTTCAGAAAGAGATGTGAGTCAACAGAAATGCTCTCAAATCGAGGAATAGACTTATGAACAGAGAGATAGATAGATTCGAGCTTGGTCTGATTCGTTATATTCCGTACATTTTCCTAGAATAGAGTATTGTGTGCACTGGGGATATTTAGACCACTTTATGGAGAGAAGTCTTTGGAGTGAGTGTGACTTGAGCAAGAAAAAAACGAAATCAAAGATACCCTGAACTGCCACTGGTTGAACATACCGTCAGCGGTCCTTGCCTATTCTCGTCGATCAAACAGAACGAGAGTTCGAGACGCCATTGCACAACTTCCGATGATAATTCCGATTCGAGATAGATAGTATATCATATTTTCAGCTAGCGAACATAAATGCACGAGAGAACCGAACGCGAGTAGAAGAATTCAAATTCATATTTTGAATAATTCATGGCTCATTTTTTTCCTTTTTCCGAACGTTGTCTCATCCCAACAGCCTCTCTTCAATACATTTGAAGGGATTGCTCTCTTGTTGTCCAATGTTCACTGTGTGTGATTCGTGCGAAATACCGGTTTTGTTGATTCCCGGATAAAGCTGTGAGTCTCCAATAATATCTGTGCGAACGCTCGTCGGGATCATTGGAACTTCCATGTTCATTGAGCTCGCTATCAAGGCGAGGCTTTTTCAGGGTTCAGGGTTTTCCAAAGAAACCAAATGCAATGGAAACTTACGATCAAGATGTGAACGCCGGCGTCTCCTGTTTGTTCTCGAGATCACCCTCTAAGCTACTTTACCCTCTGTACTTTCGTACCTCGAGTTTTCGATTTTGACTTACCTTCGAAACTTACGGTGTATTCTAGACTCCTCCCCTGCTTGGAATGAACGGTGCCTGGATTCTCGTGTATTCAATTGTACACTCAACAGCATGGTCGTTTATCTCCGACTGTTTTGCTATTCCTTTCCTTCTGGCAGAAGTTCTTTCCCTCCCCTTGGGTGCAGCCCTGTGGACATTCCCCAGATCTTCACTCCCCAGAGGAGGGGGAAGGACGTCTAGTGCATGGTATCAGTGCGAGATGAGATTAGGTCGTATCTTTGGTATGATGCTCTCTGCCCCTTTCTCTTCATTCAAGAGAAGTTGTTGGGATGTAGATAAAACAGGAATGCAAAAATTATAATGAACTAGTTAGAACAAGAACTCTAGAAAGATTCTTCTACATCATCGCTCGGCTCTCCTTTGCAACCATCTTCGCTCTCTGAAAATATATTCTACATAAGTTCAGTTACAGACACTCACTCCAACATACGGAATTTAGAGAGTCATACCTGCTCATAATAAACACTGAACCTTTGGGGGAGAGGTGGGCAGACAACTACAAAGACACAAGTCTCTCACCTCAATAGTCGAGTATTCCTCGCATCCGCTTCTTTTCGGATGGGTCACGTCTCCCTCTGAAAAAAATATTCTCGCTCTTAGATGAATAAGCAATCGATTTCTCTGCCGTTGCACGATATTGTCAAGGGTTGCATCGAATGCATTCTTTTCTTCAAGGGACAGCGGAAAATGGAGAGAGAGATGAAAAAGAACCACCTTGCAGCAGATCCAAAGATAGCCGAGGCGAGAATGATTCCGATAACAACGATTACGAAAATTATGAGGAGAGCCAGAAGGACGGGGCTCGCGAGAGGAAATTGACCTGAAACGTATCATTTATGCGTAATTTTTATGGGACATTTCATGTTGCATCAAATGTTTCAAGCAATTCTTTAGTTGGGAATATCGCCGAAGGTTCTGATTAATCGATATGTGAACTCAATGAACACTAATCTCACCTGGAGCACTCGTTGAAGTCTCGTCAGCCACTTCATGAAGTTGTCCATCAGAAAGGGACAAAAACAAGAGTAAAAGTGGAGTGAAAAACGGAAGAAATGGCATGGGAGAATTGAAAGGTCGACGGGGTTGTACAAAAGCGAGATGGAGAACTAACCTCATCCTCACACTCTTCTCCCCACCTCAACTCACCTTACACTGTTTTCTCACTTGCTTTGACTTTACTGGTTGTACCCTCCTAACTTTCACTCTTTTCATGTGATTTTCCATTGACTGATGATGAGCGTATAGCTCGAAACGTCTCGAACAGATGATAAAAAGATCAATCATCAACTTTTCCTCCTCTCGTCTCACTTCTGGCTTAACTAAGAAGAATTCATCAGTATAGTTTTCCCTGTATCCATGACAAAAAATTCATTCGATTGAGCGCTGATAGAAAGTGAGAGAGTATCAACAAGCCCGGAACAGAAGGGGAATGGTGATTCCTCACATCCGCTCTCTTCCAACTCATGGCGCAATCTAACTGGCGAAACAGAAGCACAAATGGAGAGAGCACACGGATGCTGACTCGTGAATCTTATTGTAGCCTCTGTGTATCGAGCCAATTGTACCACGAAAGATGAGAAAATGGTAGCGCTCTGGTCTTTAACGGCTTTTAGCGGCATCGCAGTAGTGGTCACGGAAAGGGTTGGTGGGAAGAGTGAAGGAAAGGGTGGTGCTCTGGAGTGGTACATCATCATCTCGATTACTACGAGAATTGGCATGTCTTCTTGCGGGATCACGGAGAGGGCGAGTAGGAAGAGTGGACTAGAATGTCAGGAGTGGTTGATTTTCAGTTCGATTACCATGATTTCGTCGAAAAATTGCATGTTTATTCTCAAGAAAAGCAACTTCAAATTTGCCAGATTACTAAGCGTATTGTCTACGTTACTGCCTTGGTTTCGAAAATCAGTCTAACAACATCGTTCACGGATTTCCAATTTATATAGAGGATTCTGATTGATCATTTGTTCATTCGTCCTTTTTCTGTAGAGGTTTTCTTGAAGTGTACCGAGTGCTCCGAAAGTATAATCATCCTGCAGCTTTAGGCAATCGGACTATGATCAGTGCGGCCGTGAGTGTACAGAAGCATGCGAAAGAAATTGCTGAGACGACTTTATTTAATCAGGCTTTCAATTAAACCAAGCAACATTTTACTACAATCCTCACTCTTTGAACGTAACTATTAATCATAACATTCGATGGAAAATCTGCAGATTTGCAAATGGGCTTGATAAACTTTGATGAGTTTGTTCTTTGATTAGTTGATGAGCTAAAATTTTGTTCAATATATCCTCACTTCATTGGAAGCACGCATATTCCATACGATTGATCAAATATACACACCGAAGTTCCGATTACAAACGTACTCAATCCTAGTTTTCATTGGCGGGTGGACGAATATTATTTCGGCCAATTTGACGAATTGAATACTTAGGCTTGACTTGCCGTTTCGACTCGAAATATATACAGATCTGAACAACGATCGACGTTACTATAAGTTAGTTGATCAGAAAATAGTTTTCGTTTCTTCGTTTTCTACCACTGGAAAAGAGAGAGCGTGAAGTATAGAGAAGGCTAGACCGTTTCTAGTGTATACTCAGCAAGGCAGGCACGTGAAAAATCACCTTTTGTCGACATTTCCAGCAACTGAGGGCTTCTGCGATAGCTTTGCGGTAGGTGGGAATGATCAAAAGGAGTATCAAATTGTGAACGATCGGATGAAGGCAAATCGCAAACGGTCCTATCACACCGACAACTGAAAGTTTGGATATTGCAATATGTTTTATGCGGTGCAGACGCAATTAAGAAAACTAACGAAAAGGAAAGCATCGAGTTCCCGCTTGTAGGAAAAATATGTTTGTAGGAATCGCCAGAAATAGAATGGGTGCGTTCAGCTGTGTTACACAAATCAGCAGTCAGTTGTTGTCGAATTCACGTTTCGAAATGCAGCAAAATATGTTTGCACCTGCGCATAGAGCCTCCTTAACGACAACCGAATGAGATATTTTGTGCGCTCGCTAGTGTTATTCTGAATGAATTCCGTTTGGGAGAAGTTCCAGAAAAAACTCAATCTGTTAATAGGCAGATAGTTAGATAACAGCATGTACCTCCCTTTTTAGCACATAGTACATATGCCAGAAAGGAATATTGCCAACGACAATAATTGCGCAAATAAACTGTGATGTAAAATTTATCCCTACTGAAATGAAAAATTACCGTAAAGACCATCCAAACAATGACATGAATGAAAAGATTTTCAGGAGCTTTCATATACTCGCCTCGCTTTCTGATCCAAGCCAACTCGTAATTGCTCTGAAAATTATAGATTTACAACAATTATGAGCAAAAGGCGTGAAATTTCAACTGTTTATTCGCTATTTGAATGAATTTTCTTGAAAGTATACTCACTTCATCGAGCGATCCATATCTTCCAATCTGAATGGATACAGGGTAAATACAGACGTAGGTAGAAAGTAGTCCGAGAAAAAAGACAACGAACTTTGTGACCTAAGAGAACTTTATGATCTGAAATATCTAGACAATCACCCTCTTTAGTTTCCAAAAATTGATTGCGGGCATCATCGCTTGATGTCTTTCTACAATACAGGCTCCTGTTGACAGCGCAATCCCGGTCATTAGAAATATGTACGTTCCCTGGAAAGAATCTACCATTTCTTGCAAAATCACTCAAATAGAATACTTTATTTCACATCTGAACCTCAACGTTATTTTAATCCAGTTACAGACAAGTAGTGCTCGGTTTCGAATATTTCAATTCACTCAAAATTCCTCACCATTGCTTTTGAGAATCCCACCCAATGGCAGAAAACTCCTCTGCAGTAGCCCCCGAATATTTCTGCGAGTGGAACCGGTTCGAAAAGAACACAGAGATAGGCATCAGCAAGTATTACGGTAATCTTAAAGAAATAAGTGCAAATGAGAATAACAACGTTCACAGATATTAAATCTACGTTCCTTAACGAATCATTCGACTTCACGATTTTAAAATTGGAGATACTTAAATTTGACAACGAGATATCAAGTCGATCATTTCACCGTTCAGGTACCATGTTGACATATCACTTTTTTTCTCGGAACCCCAGACCTTGGAAGAAAAGGACTGGAACTTTGATTCTGTAACGCTCTGTGACTCGATAGAGAACCGCTAATCGAGGAACAAATGTTATGGGATGAGAGGGCTAGAACTCGAGAATCGGAATTATTCTCTCGGAAACCCTAATCTCGGAACTTTTTCTCAGTTCCAGAACTGCGCTTTAGTGACCGTGTTTCTGATCAAAAGTGTTTTAACAGTTGGGTAGTGGTATTGTGCGGCCCACAGAACAATGTAAAGCTAGTACTACGACTGCTCAGCATTATCTAGAGCTATGAGAAATAGTTCCGAGATGAGTGGTTCTAGACCGGTAGTTCTGAGAAAAAAGTTCCGAAATGAGTGTTCTGAAATGAAAGTTCCAAGGTGAAAGGATTCCGTAGAAGTTGTTACAGAATAAGCGTTCCATTAAAAAAAGTTCTGAAATGGTAGAGAAAAAAGTGTTATGTCAACATGGCACCACAAAGACAAACAATGTTGAAGTGAGACGTACAATTATAATGAGAACATCTGACCTGACAAGAAATCAGATGTGGTTTAATCAACGCTTGATTCGGAGGTGTTTCTCTCAGCAGACATAATAGAGCAGGCACATGAAGCACGCATGACATACCAAACAAAATTCGTTGGATTAGGAAGATGGTATTCTCCAATTCGATCGGAACAAAGATACTCAAGTCCTTTTGTAAGTTTCCGCTCATTTCTAGAGTGAGTATTGAGAGTGAAATAGCTGCCTGAAAACACACCTTGGCAGATAATCACAACGTTGTTTGAAATTATCAGCTGCCCTCCAGTTTCTGCGTGCGAATTAGAAAGAGCTTGTTCAAAGAGAGAGAGAGAGAGAGAGAGACACGTTTTTGACGAACCTCCTTCGTACCTTCATTTTGCACTCGTGTTCTCTCTCTCGCAACAGTCATGCACTCTAGAGACCAATGTCAAAAGATGTAACCCAAGATTCTCTTGTTCCGAATCTTTTTGATGAGTAATGCGACTGTAGAGGCGGAAAATGTAATCAGTATTTGAATGGTTCAGTTTGGCAATGGTCGAGAATTAAGAAGTCAGCTCATAATATTTTTTTTATTTTACAAAACAGCAGGATCATGAAAGAATTAGATATTTTTATTGCGCAATTATATTTGTAATCAGAACTAAAAAATGAATGAACGTGGCTAGGCTTAAACTCGGTGGTTCATTCCAGAACTATGCTTCGATGAAGAGACACTTGACAGAAACTCCCGAAGAACAGAAAGCGGAACTTTAAAGTATTTTTTTATATTGGAAATTTTGTTATTTGGATCACCTTTGGAACAACGAGTATAAACATCCAAACTGTAACTGAATTGCAAACGAAAAATGTGAAACTAAAATATTGTTAACAAATAACATCAACATTGAAAAACTCCCATACTTGTACGTGAGAAGATTGAAGATCAATAAAGTTCTGTGACTTTTTTTCGCCTGGTGCTTGTTGTAATTTTCCGATTTCAGCGACATGCACAAACATTAGATATGAAGTTATGAAAACCAGATCAGCTGTAGAGCTCATTTCACGGTATTGTTTTAAGCATGGCTATGCAACCCACAAATGCACGCGCCAAAAGCAGCAATTGTTGTTCGAAATATGCATCGATGAAACGATTTGTTTTCGGAGTCAAGCAACTCAAAAATCCATCACAATAACAACATTAATTTTCAGACTTACTATTGCTTTCCGCACGAGAATGATGATACTTACGTATATAATTATTGAGATGATGGTTGGGCTAATGCCGATAATCACGTACTTATATTTTCTTGATTGGGTATTTTCCAATGATCACTAACCGTTGGTATTTCATCATCTTCACATATTATTGCAAGCACGACGACAATTTCAATGAGGATCTACAAAGACAACATTGTTATTATCAATCTCTTCTTGGTCCATATCTGAATGTGTTCAGAATTTTAATTCCTCCTATTCTAAAGGATCATCATAACGTGATCATCGGATTTTCACAGGTGGTTCCATTTAGTACAGACATGGCAGCATAGAACAGGCAGAAATGATAATTTGACATTTCCAATCTCTCCCAAATCTACCAATTATTAATCATATTTTCATCGTTCCTCTTGGCGCTTTTAATATTGCTGGTATGACTCATCAAGATGACGAGAAAGAGACAAATAAGGGCGTTTCTCCCACTTTCACTCTTTTGCATTTCCAACGGCAAACAAAGAACTTTCTTTTCCCGTTTGCCAGTTTTCAACGTTAACCAGTAAGAATCAGTAAGAAACGCTCTAGAAGTGACCAGATAAGTAAGGGGTTGAAGACATGAGTAAATGATATTTATTCACAAAATCCAAATCGCATTCGATTTTCTGCCGTAGACATTTTTACACAACCATTGCGTACATCTTCAGCTGCAGTTACTGCTGCTTTATTTCTGTCGTGTTCGCGCTGAACATTAGATATGCAGTCTAGTCCCAGAGATAGATGTATGAGTCCGTGATTAGACCTAGAATAATTCGATTTAGATAAAATAGCATGAATGTATAGCTCACCAGTATTGTTAACGGAACGGTTTATACTGAAGAGAAAATGAGAATGACGAACTGTAGTATATCTGCATTTGTTCAATTATTGCTATTTGCGTGTTTTGTAGCTAGGTTCTTTGAACTACATTATACGAACCTTCATTGATAACGTAATTCGTCAAGAGAAGGTAGGTCTCTGGAATTGTAATTTAATATCAACAATCGAAGTAATCGTAACGGAATACTGAATATAAAATGATCAGAATAAAAAAAGAGGTTATCAGTAAACAGTCATTCAGTAATGCGGAAGATGTTGAGAAATGGTTCCCTTAAGTAGTATCTCTAGCGGCGTTGAGTGACCCTGACTTATTTCCGGCCGAGAGTAGTGTTCGGCGAACGGAACTCGACCTTGCACTAGTAGTCAGATCGAATCACCTTCGGCTATTTATGATGCGCTCTCTTTCTCTGTCTCTAATCCTTGTGAGAGTTCTTTCCTTCCTCATTTTCTCATCTCTCTCTCTTCCAAGTTGGCGCCCTATTCACTACGCACCTAACAAAAACAGGACAACAAGATTTAATTCATGCAAGAATCCAGGGTATGTTCCACAAATCGATTTGGGCACCGGTGGTTGAATAACTTAGCGAGAGAATCATCACAAACGATAGAGTAAATGCTGAATGGCAAGCAATATCCGATGAGCACTCTCTCTCTTATATCGTTCTCACTGCAGGAATGTGGCCTTGGTTGGTTCTTTTCGAGAGTAGTTAGGCGAACTCGGCTACTTTCCCTTGCAGAACCACCCAATTCGAGTTTAGTTCACCTGGATCGATCATGAACTTCCTTCATCTCAATGAGCTTCTCATTTTACTTTAAACTAGGTCGTTCACTGCGTCTCGCTTATCCAATTGCAGTTCATCTCTTTTCTCGATAAAAGCGATGGATAAACCAAGAAAGATCTCTGATGCACTAATGTTTACTAACCGATGAAGGAATTTTTCCAATGAGCTTTACTGATGAAAATAACTGAACGACTCTCTAATGAAAATCGATAACATGCGTGAGTTACTGGAAATTTGCGGTTGCACACATTTATCATTTCAATACACAAGGTAAAGGTAGCTCCGTAGTCAAGGCACTTGCGTCCTGCGGGAGCTCACTGCTAGGTCAGTGACTATATTTAAATAACGATCAGGTAAAGCGAGGACGAGTCCAAAGGATAAATGTCTAGTCTTTTCACTATATTTTTCCGTCTTGTCGATGAACATGAATATGATCAGATATGTGAGAGCGACCTGAACAATCCATTGTGTGGCTTAGCTAAGATCTCTGTGGAAATTCATGGTCTCTAAGTTTGATATATTGGTGCTAGTATACTTGAGCACCATTCATGTTCATTTCCGCAAAATGTGATCATTATTTGAGCGGTTCAGTTTGGCAATGAACGAGAATTAAGAAGTGGAAGAAAGTCAGCTCATAATATTTTTTATTTTACAAAACAGTAGGTAAAGGTAAAGGTAAAGGTATCCCCGTACTCAAGGCACTTGCGTCCTGCGGGAGCCCACTGCTAGGCCAGTGACTATATTTAAAGGCCAGTTCAGTCCGTAGGGCCTAATCTATTCTTCGGACCTACTCGTAGGATTATGAAAGAATATTGATATTTTTATTGACCAATTACGTAAGTAACCCGAAATAAAAAAATGAATGGGGTTATGCGTAAACTCTTTGGTTCATTCCAGAACTGGGCTTCGATGATGGCACTTGACAGAAACTCCCGAAGTACAGAAAGCGGAACTTCAAAGCATTTTTTTTAAATTGAATTTTTTAAGACATGATTGGAATCACCTTTGGAACAACGAGTATGAATATCCAAACTGTTACTGAATTGCAAACGAAGAATGTGAAACTTAAATTATTCAATAAAAAGAGATAAACATTGACAATGGCTCACTTGAAAGAAAGAAGATTAAAGATCAGCCAAGTTTTGTGACTTTTCTCGTACGGTAATTCTTTCAATTGTTCTACCTTCGCGATGTACACAAACAGTAGAAACGAAGTAATGAAAACCAGATCGGCTGCAATAGATAAGTTCGAATAACTACAATGCTTGGGTAATTTTGAAACTTACAAATACAGGTTCCGATTGCTGCAATCGTTACTCGAGAGATGCATCGATAAAGCGATTTGTTACCGCAGTCAAGAAGCTTAAAACTTGAAGATAATCGAAGGCGTTGATGCCAATCGGATAGAAAACTTACTAGTGTTTTTCTCACCAAAATTATGATAGTTACGTATATGATTAGCGATATGAAAACAATGATTGGACTGACGCTCCCAATCACAATCGAAAACTTGCTTGATTATGAGTTTTGAGACAATCACTAACCAATGCTATTATTTCATCTCGAAATATAATTGCAAGCGCGACGATAACTCCAATGTGAATCCACAAAGACATGATTGTTATCAGCAGTCTCTTCCTCGTCCATATCTAAACCAATTAAGCCTGAAAACTGGTCTCAAAAGAAATAAAAGTAAACTTCATTTTGTCGGAGTGGCATTTTCACAGCTGTTAGTCGAGTAACTGCCAAAAGAAACCCGAAAACTGCATTTACCATCCTTGTAGCAGTGAACTAAATTCATTTATTATAATCGCGCTTCAGTTACATGCACGTTTATCTAGGCATACCTGCATTAGCATGAAATATTTCTTGTAATCATAGAACGAAATACCAAACTTTTTAATGATTGGTTCCTGAAATTGAAGTTTTGAATCGTTCTGAAAACGGGTTTTACTATGTATTCATGACTCAGGAGCACTCCAATTATGTATACGAGAGTGTGCGCGATTGCTAAATAATCAATATTCACAGTAAAGATGATTAAACCACTCACTAGTGTTGAGGACTTGCACTCGAACCGTGTATTCCACTGAATCACAAGCACTCTTTGAAACGAGCACATAAATAAATCTAAACAATCGTTGGGAGAAAGAGAAGAAAGAGAAAGAGGCACATACCTGATAAACACAACTATGTGAATGATGTCAACAATGATCATGTAATAATCAACCACGGTATATAATGTGATCATCGGATTTTCACAGGTGGTTCCGTTTAGTACAGACATGGCAGCATAGAACAGGCAGAAATGAAAAGCAGTGCGCTAATTTGACATTTCCAATCTCTCCCAAATCTACCAATTATTAATCATTTTTCATCCTTCTCTTGTCCCTTATTAATTCTGCAGCTTTGAGTCATCTAGATGACGAGAAAGAGACAAATAAAGCTTTCGCTCTTTTGCATTTCCTCGGAAACAAAGAAATCTCATGCTCTTTTGTTTGTTTTCATAGTATAATCAGAAAGAATCATCAGAATATCTCTCTAGAAGTGATAAAAAAAATAAGGGCAAGAATACATGACAAATCATATTTATTTACAAAGGCCAATTATCGCATTGATTATTGATTCTCAGCCGTATGCATCCTTGTAAAAAGGGTGAGCGCTTGCTGCTACACAGGAACAGATGCATGTGTTTGTAGTGAACACGGTTATATCATCTCTTATATCATCTCGAACTCACTGCAATGACCTAGATTGGTTCTTGGCGTTCACTAGCTATTTCTGCTGGAGATCTGTTTTTTTCGAAGAAAGGAGGACAGAAAATGATGACGAGCCCAACGGCTCTCACTGTAAACAAAAAAAAGGTTGTTCGAGAAAGAGGGACTGCCTGCTCAAGAAGTAAGCAAGAAGTATCATCCCGCATCAGCATCTGTTAAATAGTCGTTACTGCTGCAGTGAATTGGCTAATTCCTGAGATGAGTTTTCGAACAAAGCAAGTCGACTTCGAAGAATTAGTTGCGTTGAACTCAATTGATGATGCACTGTCTCTCTCCTCGATTTCAATGATGCGTCGTTCTTTTCGTCTTCTCATCTCTCTTTCAATTTGGCCATTCACAGATCCTCTCTATTCCGGTTAGATGTCAGCTCTTAAACGAGATAAGTAAAAGGCACAATGCGAGCTTTTTCACTTTTTCTTCATTTCCGGGTTGTTTACTGGTACATAGATTAGACAAATATGAAAAGCAAGTGTGGGACATTACGTCATTTCTGTATGACGTAAAAAACTAATAGAGAAAGAGCGAGAGAACATCATTTTTTAAAATATATTCAAATACTAAAGAATAAATTTGCACACAATAGAGAGAAAAATGTGTTACTCCGAAAACTTAATTGAACCAAGTCGATTAGATGTTATTGTTTGCTGAACAGATGATGATGTTACTCGCTTATTCTGCTCCATTCGTTTCTTGCTCCTTATCATCATCTTTGCCTGTCGTTTGCGGAGTCGTCTGAGCACCAGCAGTGGCTGAGTACATATATTCAAACTCATCGCGCTTGCCAAGAAGTGAAATACCTAACTGCACTTTCAGTGCTTGATCCGTATTGACTGCAGAATGCCTGAGCCAAAACCCGCACCATAAGATCGACTGATCATTCCCATCCACTCACCGTTTCTGCCATCTCCTACAGCACCAACTGGATTCTGCTGCTCGCCCACTGGCGAGGCTGCAATTCAATCAGCAAAGAGTATTTTTTAAGGTCGAGCAATCGTGAACGCGTAAAATCAACTGCTTTATAAGTAAAAACGGATTAATTGTTTTCACTAAGGGATTGAAAGCTCGGTCTTTCGAACCTTTCTGCTCACCATTGATTCCTCCGCCTCCTCCAGGACCTTCCTCCAGTGCCACATGAGAAGGAGCTGAAATATTTAAATACTTATAAAAATCAGTATCGTCGGAAATTCCTCGATGGCTTAGCGTTGCCGAAAGATTTTCCTACATTGCGTGATACTCCGTTCACTTTCTCCTAACTATACCAGCCCTTACCCCCTTGAAGGAGGCGAAAGTGTTTTACTAATGAACAACGCCGCCTCTCCTGGAATGTGTGCCAAAAGTGATACTCATCGTTCCCATCCTCTCACCATTCAATACTTCTACGGCCACCTCCTTAATCGATTGCTGTCCAGCTTGAGAGGATGCTGCAATTCAATCATCAAAACAGGTTTTCGATAAATTTTTCCAAAATTCCCTAGTTCTCAAACGTTCGTTTTTTTAAAGACCCCCCTCAGCTAATTCCATAAAAAAAAACGAATTATTTCACTCACATTGCACTGATTCTCTCGCTTTCAGCAACTCCTTCTCTAACTGCTCAATATTTGCAGCCTCTTTCTCGATCTTTCTATTCAGCTCCCGTTTATCCTCAACATACTTCTCCATAGTCGTTTTCTCAACTTGGATCTTCTTCTCCAATTCCTCCACTATCTTCTGATTTCTAATCTTAAACAGGTCTTCCTTCTCCTTCTCATGGTTACTTGTAGAATCATTCCCGGTTCGAATCTTCTCTTCAATCTCCTCGTACTTCTTCTTCCATTTCTGCGCATTCTTACTCTTCTGCTGGGCACACTTATCGTTGGCTTTCTTAATTGCTTCATCCTTTGCTTGTTCGAACTTGAGATCTCTTCCATGATACTTCTTCTCTTCATCATTCATCGCTTCTTTCAACTGCTCGACACTTCTCCTTCCCTCACAGTAGTTCTTACTGCTACTCACCAGGGTGTTTGATAAGCAGCTGATAATCAGTGATAATCAGTGATAAGAACTGATAATCACTGATTATCAATATCAGTGATAATCAGTTGTTATTACTGATTATGACTGTTATTATTATTGTTGATGTCAGTTATTAATCACTGATCAGAGTTATGAATTATTAATAAAGTTATCAATTATTAATTACTTTTTCTGAATTATTAATTTCGAGAATTATCATTCATATCTCTCGGGAGTGAGGAGAAGCCCCTGTGCGCTTCTCCTCACCCCGAGAATCTTTTGCCTGATTTTTGCAGGATTTGATCCAACGGATATTCGCCTTGTAGGCGCGACACTTACCATTCAGCTATGCAGGCTAACTGAGCGAGACGGGATAAGTCTCCTCAAGTACCCCTCGCTTGCTGGCCGAACTTTT
>LS501205.1:26333-47986 GCA_900490845.1 Pristionchus japonicus | reverse complement strand
TCATTCATATCTCTCGGGAGTGAGGAGAAGCCCCTGTGCGCTTCTCCTCACCCCGAGAATCTTTTGCCTGATTTTTGCAGGATTTGATCCAACGGATATTCGCCTTGTAGGCGCGACACTTACCATTCAGCTATGCAGGCTAACTGAGCGAGACGGGATAAGTCTCCTCAAGTACCCCTCGCTTGCTGGCCGAACTTTTGCACCGATTTTCGCCCGGGGTTGATCCCAGGTGGCGTGGGGTGCTGGCTAAAAGTGTTATCCACTTCACTATGAGTCACATTCGGAGTATCGCCTAAGAATGGATACGTACCCCCACTGTTCTACGCCTTCAAACTGTGCTTTTCTAAGTGCGGCAAATTTGGTCTTTTCAGGGTAAACAGGGTTGAAGCGTAATGTGCTATGCGTGTCCTAATCGGCTAAAAGTATGTGCAGTAGTACACTTCGGTTGGATCGTTTCTGTTCCAGGCCCCTTCTCTTGCTGTAATGTTTTCAACTACTGTTATGTAAATTATTTTATCAATCATTTCAGCGTTTCCAAGGCTCAGTGTTTTTCCATTGTGTAGTCCTACCCAGCGGACGATTGGTACCATAAGCTGTTCCCTGTCGAGTGTGTGAAGGTGTTACGTCTGCTGGTGATAGCCCACCTCTCGGCCGCGGAGTCTTACTCTGCTCTTCCTCTTTCTTTCTCTTGCGAGCATCTTTCTTCTTCTGGCCCGGTGGAGTAACTAGGGTAAAGGGTGTGGTGTCGTCGTTTTCGCTGGGTTGAGGACTACTGCTGCGTCGTAAAGGTTCAAGTTGCTCTTCTGTCATTTCGTCCACTCTTGGTGTAGCTGGTGTCTCTTTGTTTTCAGTTGGGTCTGTCTGAGCACCAATTTCTGTAGTATGAGGCTCTGGAGGATGCTGAATTCGAATTGTAGTATCCTTCGGAATAGTCTCCTTGAATCGATTAATCTTATTCAGCAACTCCTCGTATAAAGCTAGCTTTGTGGCAACGTCTATGCTATTGTTCTTGAGAATCCCAACAACCTCCTCCATCATTTGCTCAACCTGAGCATCTTCTTTTGATAACACCAGATACGGTACAAGTTTGTACTTGTTCATTAGCTCTTAACCAGACTAAGCAGAGCGAGTGCAGCAGGTATCACAGCAGCTAGAAATCCTCCACCGTATAGATTAAGCTTGCAGCGTGCTCTTCTTTCCCGAGTGCACTTGGAGATCTCTCTTATCACGGGCAAGTGTTTGCAGATAGATTTCTTCTCCTTGCAAGTGAAGGGTATATTCGAAAGATTCCGAAGGATCTCGACAACACAAGTTAATTCAGGTAGACTAGCCTTTGAAATTAATTTAGGATTTTTGGAGAGCGCTGAGAGAAACGACCGGTTCTTATGAAGTCTGCGCATCAAATAAGTTGAAATGGTGCGTCTTGCTGAGCCATGCTCGTACAAAGTCATCGTCATTATTTATTTTGATAAAGTGATCTACTATCGATTCAAATGATCTACCTCTACTCTGCATGTGAATGTGGTAGACTGAGTACGCACCACACGTAACTTCTAACGGAAACTGATGTGGAACCCTGTTGTAGTAAATGTGATCATAGTTTAGGCAAAAATCGAGAATCAAGTCCTTCGGTACGTCTCCAAAACTGTCAAAGAAGTAGCATTCATCATATCTAACAAATATGGATTGCCAGTGGAGTCCACCCATTTCAGAGTCACTTTTATCAGTGTTTACAAGAAGAGAGAATGTACTGGGTAGGTTGTTGGGGTCAGGCAGTTGATCACAAGCAAACGTACCAACAAAGTAACGGGAAATAACAGGATCGTTCGTACAGATCGAGTTTAGTTGAATGATATTCATTTAGAGGAAAAGTCTAATCGAACCGTTGTGTACGGTTGTTTCTAATGCACTGATCACATACGCCAATGGTTATGATCTGTTCACCGTTGGAGTAGGGTAGACGGCTCTCATCGTCTCTGAACTTCTTCCAGCAGGATGGACAGAGGAGGATCTGGACGGCTCGTGCGTTGGCGCTCCATTGTTTCCGAGTCTGATTACGATTTCGTTACAACTTTGTAAATTTTGAAAAAAAACTTTCTCACCATGCTAGTCTGCTTGTACCGGTGAGTGTCGCCTTTAGACGAGTGATTCTGCGATCTGGAGTTTCCAGAAGGATAACCTTGAGTTTGAATCCGAGGGAAATTCTCCTTCCCGGGAATTCGCTTATCTCCGCTTACCATCGCAGCGAAGGTCGTTGGAGCGGAGGAGGATTTGAATTCAGCGGAGGAGCAGTCGGGAAAGCACGTCTCGGACATTTGAAAAGTGGTTGAATGGCCTTGGATTTGAATTTATCAGATCGTGAGAGTGAGAGGATTAGAGAAGCAAATAAGTATGGAGAAATAGTATGTAGTACTGAGAGACAATATGCCCCGCCCACCCTAGCTGCAGAGTGGTATAAATAGGGTCCAATTTGAGTTGAATCCAGATCCGTTTTCTTCTACTTTCTCTCCGTTAAATCCCTGTGTGCAACTCTCCTGCCTTCAGGATCGATCGATTCAATAGGACCGCTGTGCTCATGTCTGGTGATAACTCGAAGCGTGTCTCGTCTACGTCCCCGCCTCGTAAGACAGCAAAGAAGAGCGACTACCATACTGCTATAGTGAGTGGATTTGTTTGAACGTTGTTGCTGATGAAAGTGTCGAGCAGATTCTGATTTATTTGCTTGAACGTTGTTGCTGAAGAAAGTATCGGGTAGATTCTGATGGCGTATGATGCCCTGCATTGCAGCTCGAGAAGCACGAGTTCAAGGCACCGAAGGCAGACGATCCCGCAGCTGAATTCGATCAGAAATTCCTCTCCAAACCTCACCACCCCATCATCATTTATATGTGCGATAGATGCCAGCGTCTGGCGGCCAACTACGACCGCAAGGTCCGCGAAGCTGGACGGCGTTGCCTGGTGCTTCCTTTGTGCCGGTCCTGCTGCTTCACGAATCGGAGATGCTCGCAGACGATCTTCTTCAACATTGGGGTCAAGAAAGCATACGATCAGGCGAGAGATGAGAACGGAGACTTCAGTGATGACGGCGAAAGTGGAACCGAGAGTGACAAACCAAAGGATCGTAAATGAATCACCCCAATCGACTACTACCACGTCTACTACCTCAGTTCTTTTGTTATACTATTTAATGTTCGATAAAAGAGTTCATTCTTTGAAATTGTTGTGACTTTGAGCGGTCGTAATGTCTCGTGTTCTGTATGACTCATCCAAGCAAGATTGGAATCAATTGTTTACGAGTTCAACTTCTTTAACTGGTAGGGGAGGGAATATCTCTCACTTCTCAGGCATTAGGCCTCAGTATGGATCGGGTATTGGAGGTATCCTTAGGTCTCTCTTTCGACTTATCCCATCTTTCCTCTCCAGCCCGGTGGGGCAGAATTTGGTTAGTGCTGGAGCTAACATTGTGAATGACATCAACAATGGATCCAGTCTGAAAGATAGCGTAAAGAGTAATGCTCGTACTACTGTAAGAAACCTAACCGGCGTTGGCAAACGACGAATACGGAAGCGATCTATTCTGAAAGGAAGTGGAGTACCGAACCCTATTGGTTACATCAGAAGCTCCGCCCTTCTCGAGAAAGGCAAGAAGAAACAAGTTAAGAAGAAAGCCACGCCTCCTAATGTGATCAGGAGAGCATTCATTCATTAATCTACTCGTACCGTAAACGGTTGCCTATTTGAGTATGCTCCCTCTTCTTGCCTACATCGATCAGCAATATCCGTTCTGGAGATTGCTCAATAGAAGAGAGCGCATACATGCCCTTCATGGCATCCTACCTACAATTGACATCGCAGTGGATTCTGTTCGAACGACTTTCTCCGAACACGCACCGGCATCACCTCTCATTCTTCTGGATACTCACGTGTCACTCGACTCTCATTATACAAGAATTCGGACTCCTAAAGGATTGAATACAGTGTTCAACCATGCAGCTTTCCGTCTGGGGTACGAACCCAGCCTGGATTTGCCTCTGGTCCGTAGCAGAGGTGGTTCACTTCACGTTATGGAGTCTCTTGTTGTTGTTATTTGAACTTGACATGATAAAAAATGATTCATTCTATCATCCTGCGTTCGTATAGAGCGGTTGTACGATGTTTAAAACGGAAATTGATAAGAGCGCTCCCGCGCTACATCCAAGTCTTGATCTTTTTTCTTCGAATACTACTGTCTGCGGCGTCGAAAATTCACGATTCACTGAAGTCAGTCTTGTCTCAGGACCAGACATCAAACCCTACGAGTTCCGAGTTCAGAACAGTAGAGCATTTCTGAATCTGAACAGGAGTTACATCTTAACGAAGTTTAAAATCGTTAACGAGGATGGAAGTGATATCGCCACCGAAGATGCCAATGAAAGCTTTGCGCCGGTCAATCTTTTTGGTACTTCTCAATTTAAGGAAATTCAAGTTTTCATCAATGGAGTGATGACTCACGACAATGATAGCTTCCCTTATCGGTCATACATCAGCGCTCTTCTATCTTACAATGATGAGTACAAGAACACTTTCCTGCGATTGGCCGGGTACTCGTCCGATGCTGATCCTGCTTCGTCGTCTGATGAATCGTACAAAGCACGCGCTGCGAAGTGTGCCAAGTCTAAGGAGATGGAGGTTATCACACCTCTTTGGTTTGAGCCTGCTACTCAGCCTAAGGCAATTATACCATACGTCGACTTCAGAGTCCTCTGCTTCCCGAGTGCGGACGAGTTCATGATCGAGAGACGAAAAGGCTCGAAGAAGTACAAGGTTAAAGTGTTGAATATGACTCTTATTCTGAATGAGCTCCACGTTCACGATAGCACACTCCTGGCATTCAACAATGTATTCCAATCCCGTGGGTCAGTTACGTACAGCTCACTTGGCTCACATTTGAGAACCTTTTTTATTCCGCCAGGCATTAGAGAATTCCCTGTTTTTAAGGTGTTTAGTAATTCTATACCGAGACGAGTATTTTTCACTCTCGTAGATGCAAATGCCTTCAACGGCAATTACTCTAATCCATTTGTTTTTAAGAATTTTGGATTGCAAAATGTTAGGCTAGATGCTGGTGGTGAGATCATTCCCTTCAATGATTATGCTCTCGATTATGAGAAAGGTATCTTTTCAAAGGCCTACCTGGCCCTGCAGGAAACGTTGTCGGTTGCAGGCAGTGGATGCTCAAACGGTATTACGCCGGCAGTCTTTGCCTCTCATGCAGCAATTTATGCATTCGACTGTACCGGCATCGAGGGTGATCAGTTCAGTTTGCAGAGATTGGGGGAGACAACAATCAAATTGACATTCGCAAAGGACACGCCAAATTCTGGGCTGTACGGAATAATAATAGGCGAAATGATATCTAATCTTGTAATTGATAAGGATAGAATTCCACATGTTTATTGATAGATACAGTAACGATAAACGTTTATTAAAGTTTCACAACATCTTTTGCATAAATCCATGAATCAAATGATGGTGGATAACCTTGCCAACGGATGAGTAGTTGATCTTGACCTCTAAACTTTCGTCTATCTAATATACTTTCTACTTTGTACACTCCAGTGTCGACAACTTTCTGAACCTCATCCAGATAGAACGATCCATCAACGAGTTCACCATTAAGATCACGCAGCTTTAGATACGGGGGTCGTGAGTCGTGTTTCACCTTATCTACGATAAACGTCTCAATAGTCCAGTTGGGTGTGTAACCTTTTTCAAATGTCCGCTTAGTCTTACTGATCCTTACGGTATCGCCGACTTGGAAACTAACCCTTTGTCGATTGCGTCTGTCAGGTATCTCTTCATCAACATCGCCGTCTTTGACTTTTTCAGGTGTCATTCCAATTGATCTATTAGGTGATTTGTTAATTCCAGCAATGATGTCATCGACAACATCCACCCATCGATGAGAATTTTTATGATGGAGATATTTGTACAACCTCCGCTTGAAGGTTTGAATGGCTCTTTCAGCCATAGCAGCTTTCATCTCAGACTTTGGACTGAAATGATGGATATTGAGGGATTTGAATAGACTCGAGGTTTCCTTGCAATAGAACTCTTTGCCGTTATCACTGACAAATCGCGAACAAACATGCCCGAATCGGTCTTTAACCTGTTCGAAAAGTGATGTCAGAGCCTTGCGCATTTCTACTCCAGTCTTCTGTCGTACGGGAATGCCAAAGACATATCTCGAGTAACAGTCGATAGCTATAAGGCAGTAATTCACTCCATCGTTATCTTTTTTCCAGAGTTGAAAGTCGGCCAGATCTCCTTGTAGCGTCTGTCCAATAGCTATTCCTATAGTCTTTCGTCGCTCAAACTTTCTTCGAATTCGTTTAAACAGGGTGTAAGCTGGTTGGTCCCTGAGGTACTCCACAGCCTCACCTGTTTTAACTTTGCTAGCATGAGCAACTCGTTGAGCCGAGGTGAATGCAGTGGATTTCTTTAAGTTAAAGTAATTATCATAGACGCGCTGTTTATCACCGGCCTTCATCGTGTTTCGTAACACAAATGATCATCATGTTATATGCAATCCCCCATTCTAGCTATCTGACGTTTCAACGAACGGTTGTGCATAGAAATGTCCGATAATTTTTACATTACATTGCCAAGTAACGTCGAAGGTCTGGGGAATATCACCTCTGATTTCCGCACCAGATTACCTGAACCATTGCTCTTCAGAGGCAAATGGAGCGTTGGTTTGCATGAAATTTTAGTCTCAGGAGAGATACTTACAGTACCTCAGAATTCTCCATTTGTTATCACTCTCAAAGACGGATCACTCGTGAATTGTTTCCTGCGCAAGGGTAGTTATAAGACCCCTCAAGCGCTCGTGAATGCATTGAACAGTGGAGTACCAGGTGTGCGCAAACGTCGTTTTAAACGAAACCCTGCTGCTGAAAGAGAGGATGATGATGATAATGATGATGAGGAAGTTTATGTTCCAGCCGATGACTTGAAAGAGCTCATGAGCCAACATTTGCAAAAAGCAGGAGAAAAGGCCAAAATTATAGATAATCAACCCTCAGAAGGTTCAAGCAATGATGAAACTGCAGAAGGTACGGGAAGTAATCAACAGAATTCGCCATCTGCAGACTCTACGACAAGTTCAACGCAGCAAACACATCCCCAGTCATCTGCCGGTGATGACTCATCATCGGGTAGTTCAAAGGGTGAGGACGATAGAGGAGGCAATAAACAGGCTACTGGTTCAACTCAGTTGCCTAAACCTGGAGATACGGTATCGACAACTACTCCAGCAACTCCTACTCCATATGTTCAGACTTCCCTAAAGAGTTCTACTGTCTCATCTAGTGGTTCTCAGCAAGAGTCTGCAACAGAACCTTCTAAGGCAGAAGAGAAAGAGAGGATACGAAAGGAGGAGGAAGAGAGGCAGAAACAGCTCAAAAAGAAGCAGCAAGCCAATAAAATAAAAGCTGAGAAAGCTGAAAAAGAGAGAAGGGATAGGGAGGAGAAAAAGAGACAAAAAAACGCAGCAGAGGCCGAACACTTGAGATTGGCTGCTGAAGAGGAAGCTCGACAGTCAGCAGAGAGGGAGAAAGAACGTCTACGTCTGAAGGCTGAGGAGGAGGCACGAATAGCAGCCGAAGCAGAAGCTGCTGCTAAAGCAGAAAGCGAAAGAAATAGTCGAGAGCGAGAAGAACGATTGCTCCAAGCTTTGCCAGAGGATGAAAGTGATCCTATCGTCGAAATGAGTGATACTACCGGATCGACTCCAGCTCCTAAACCGCTTTCCACTCATATAGAATTTCTCTACGATGCACAGATCGGGAGAATTACAGTTGACTTTAACTATGACGTAGAGAAGGTTGAACTTCACGCAGAGATAGCTTACATGTGTGGATTCCCGTCAAACACACTTATGGACAGTACAGTTGGAGTACACCCTCCTGACTGTACAAATGGTAAGAGTCTCTTGTTTGTGTACTCCTCAATTTGTGATTTTCAAATCTGCGGGTCGCAGAAAACGAATCTTTTGCGGGTAATTCCATGCATGAACTCTCAGAATGATACAGTATCCCAGAGTTTCCTTCAAATTCGATACGTTAATGTAAAGTCTGAACTAGTCGACACTATACGGATGCAAATCTTAGACTCGTTCGGGAATGCCGTTACCATTCAGGGGTATATCTGTGTAATTCTCCATGTAAAAAGAGAATAAATATCATTATACCATGTCGTCTGTGATAGAGACAAGTCGCTTCCAGTTGAGATGTCCGTTCAATTCAATTGTCGTGGGTGCCAGTCAGAGTGGAAAGACGACATTTGTCATGGAACTACTCAGACGCTCTGATCTGTTTGATAAACCTATCGCTCAAATTCTCTGGTTTCACGGTGCAGAGACTGCCAATCTGCCCACGGGACAATGTATTACAACATTTGCAGGACTCCCCGACGTAAACACTTTAAAAAATCTAAGCGATGGAGGTAAAGAACATAGAGTAGTTGTACTCGACGACTTACTCACCGAAGCCATTGCCAATAAGGACCTGATCACACAGTTGTGGACTCGTGTGAGCCATCATTGCAATATGAGTTTTCTACTCCTATCTCAATCTCTCTTTGAGATCCCTAGAATAGTGAGGAACAATTCACACTATGTATTTTTATTTCGCGCAGTAAGTGATTTACTGAACATTGTTAATTTGGCTAAACAGATGTTTCCGGGCGAACTACTGTACTTTATGGCTAGTTATAGGGATGCCACGAAGAAACGGCATGGCTGTCTAACGGTTATTGCGCATCCTAAAGAAATTAATCCATACTTTCGACTTTGTGCAGACCTTTTTACAGTGCCGAAGGTATATTTACCCTCAAAAATAGTGAATACTTAATCATTCATGTATTATCCGACGTTTAAGAGAATCTAAAAAGAATATTATTTCATTGTTTGTAAAATAGTTCAAAATAAAAGAATAAACATATAAAATTACTTCTCAATCAGCTCACTCGCCGGGGATACTGTAGAATATTGCGAATCCCGTATCCTCCAAATAGAATTTAAAGCATGGTTGTCTTCTACTTGACGGACGCGGAAAGTAAAACACGGCTCTACGGTCTAGAGAAATAATTCACCTCTCGATCGGCATATTTCGCATCAACTACGGTACTTCTACCTAATAAGCGGCTCGTAGTTCCGGATTAATTCAAATTGCCGTTCGGGATTCTGATTTTCGCCGTTTTACTCATTGTTCAGCGTAATCTCTCATTTTTTCTATTTTCAAGGGGTAATGCCCAAGTGTAGCTGCCCGCCCGGCACGAGGTGCGTCCGAACAGAAGGGAGCCTGGTGTGTATCTCTCGTGAGTTTCTTACTTCTTCTTTTCTTTTTATTTTCCCTGTTTATAATCTAACTGTCCCATTCAGGTGAAGTAGTCCGTGACTACCTCAAGGCCCGCTCCTCTACGGGTCCAGGTATGTTGCTGTTCTTTCACTAGGACTATCCTGTTTGAGTCACTTCAAACAACGACATTTAATCATCTATTTTAGTAACGTCAGCAAGTACGATGTCGTCTTCGGCTTCGAGTAGCGAGGGTGAGTAGTGCATATTCTATAATTAACTACCTTGACATGGTTTCTGTTTCTAGTGAGTAATCGAGTTTTCTAAAATCTATTGTCTCTTGGTAAAAACATGCACATTTACTTACTCATTTCCTGAAACCGAATGTCTTTTGACACTAACGATCACGTTTACTTACTCTCAGAGACAACGTAAATCTTTCATTTATATAAAAATCAAAGGTTTCTGTTTACTTACTCAACTATAAATGTATAGAGACGACCAGAGTGTATCGGGCTGTGGACGAATCGATCGAGACCGCAACGTTTCGGGCTGCTGATGAATCGATCACGGACTCAAGAGGAGACGGCAGCACTACAAGTAAGTTGACGTTTATTTAAATTTGTTTATTGACTTTATTTACTTTTTAAAAAATAATCTCACTCAACCTTTCAACGGCATTTAACCTGGGAAACCGAAGCTTTTACTAAACCTTGAAAGTATTGCCTTACATAACTAAGCATTGCAGCCAACGCGTATCGAGCTGTGGATGAATCGATCGGAGGAGATGATGAACGTGCGGCTGGCGGAATTGATGCACCTGGAGAGCCGATGAGTACTGCAGGTGTAACGGAGCATGCACAAGGTTTGTTTCATTGCTGTTCTTATTTTAAAAATTTGTTTCAACTACTAATACTTTTAAAGTGAGCTTCTTCTAAATTATTCTCCAAGTTATTTGTTGTATTCACAACTATAAGCTTGTAGGTTCGTCGAACAAGTATCGGGCTGTTGATGAATCGATCACTCGACTGCAGGAGGGCGACGTTGTGCGCAGTATGTAACTTTATATTTATTTACTTTACATTTTTAAAATAATGATCATTCAGGCTTAATACTATGACCATTGCAGGTTCCACCGCCATCGCGCGTGATTCGAGTGACGTCCACGATGGTAAGCAAACCTTTTTGAAGATTTATTAAAAGTTTCTACCATGTATTGATTAGACTTCGAGGAGTAGCGATTATGTTAAAAGGGGCATAGATCATCAAACACTCACAGATCAAGTCAGATGCATAAAATAAACTATCCACCTCTCAGTGTATTGATCTTTTATGATTATAGAAAGTATTTGATTTCTACTTTGTTCAGGTCTGTCGTCAGACGAGTGGATTCATCAGACTTTTCGGGAGACAGTTATCGATCAGGGTAAGGATGTCGTTAATTATTTTAGAACATAGAAATTAATAAAATACAACTTTCAGCAACAACTGCAAACGGGGAAGTGACCGGTCGAGTCGATCCTTCAGGTAAATTTTTAGGTGTACGTTTCCTCAACGCCAGCAAACTACTCTATCACTAATTCAAATGATCCTTTTTAAGTGAATCTCATCGGGAGCGAGTGCAACTGCGCATCGTGGACGACAACAGAAGTTGTCCTCTGTGTAATTAATGTGATTCTAGTTATTACACTTATTGTTATTATTGTGCGACGGTGTAAGAGACAATAAGTCGCTGTTTTGTTGTCTGCTATAGCTAGTTTTGTTTACACCAAGTAAACGATTGTTAATATGAATTCGGTCTCATTGTTTCACTACACATGCGAGTTCAAGTTGAAGGCCAACTTACGCGAGAACCCCTGAGGTTCTTAGCAGGAAGACAAAGGGTATGGGAGGAGCATAGACCCGTATAAATTCAAAGTCGAAGTTTCATTCTCACTTTCTCCTCCGACGTCTCAGCACAGTCTTATCTAGCCGTCTATCCACCATTGAACTTCACCCATATCTTTATTGCACATCTCGGATGAATCTCGCCTCATTTGCCTCTTTTCTCGATGTCACTTTCACACCCGTTCTCTAAGTAACAACGCTTCAGATGGCATTCACTGGAATCATAAAGGAGAGACTGGAGACGCTGATTGAGGCCACCGATGGCCTCACAGCTGCTCTGATGGGACTGAAGCTTGGTTCGTAAATCTATTAGATTATTCAATTACAGTACCTAGTCTCATTGTTATTCGCAGAAGCTGGAAAGGAAGTGGAGCTCTGGAAGAACCCTCTTGGGGCAATTGGTGAGGAAGTAGGATGGTCTCCTCTTCTCTCCTCCAGCGTTCCCTGCCTCGGAGGTGGCGCCTACGGCGCCCTGCCCCCCAGCGCCTGCGGCGCCGGCGCCCCTGGCGCCGTTACCGGTACCGACGCCCCTGGCGTCGGTTCTCTCCCCTCTTCGCCCGTCCGCTCACCCTCCGAGGAGAACGGAGAGGATTCCTGGCGCTCGGTGTGCCCCGACCAGGTTCTCGAGTGGACTGATGACGAGGAGGAGAAGGATGAGGAGGCTGAGGAGAAGGTTGAGCAGAGAGGTAGAGCGCGGAGGTGAAGGGAAACGTATCAACCAATACTTATTTTTAGTCCGTTCCATCTTCGATCCTACCCCCTATCGTGAGGAGGTGTCAGGTAAATGGAAGTGTGTGTACTGTACTTTCAACAAAGTGCTTTTGCAGATGTAAATGAATTCATTGTCAATGCACTCCCCAATGCAATCTATATCCCGTTATCCGCTGCTACGGAGAATGGAAATCCACTTTCGACTGTCCTGAAGGTACTCTGAAGTCTACTTTATGAAAATCCGGTGCACTCTCAGAAGAGCACCAAGCTTATACTAAGAGCCACGAATAAGATCCTTCCTGAGCCAGTCACCATCTCCTCTGATGCCAGCGATACATCCCGCACTCGACGGGTGATTGGAGGAGAAGAGGTACTTCCATTCAACAGTTTTACCTTTCTAACGTTTCACTAACTCAGGTGGAACTCCCTCTATTCATGGCGTTTCTCCTGACTCATGGTTTCGGCTCGCGCCATGGCTACCCAATCCTCAAGGATGGGGAAGGGGACCTCTACTCCTCAGAGGAGATCTGGATCGAGTTGTAGGGAGAGAGAATGGATGATTGTTGCAACGAATGAAGAACCTTTTGTTAACAAGTGTTTTTATCAGACAACAAAAACAAGAAGAGTTGCTCCTAGTCATCTCTCTGTCTCAATGAGTGCGATAGCAACAGAGATAGAAAGAGGGTGAGAACAAAGGAACAAACTAGAAGGGGAGAAGGGAATACTCGACTTCACGAGCTTTCATGCGCACATCTTCGAGTCTAGATCGATAGTAATCGACGGCTTTGAGTGCAGCATAAACAGCTTCATTCTTGGCCTCCAGATCCTTCTCAGCCTCAGCAATGCGACGCGTGTGCTCGTCCTTGACCTGAAGAAACAGAGAGTCAATAGGTTTGAAGCGAGTGAACTGTGTTCCTGAATTAAGAATAAGACAAAAACATACCATGAGTTCGTCGATCGCGCGCATCATCGACTTTTGGGAATCCTGGCTCATCAGCGCTGCGTAGAGATTCGGATAATTCTTTTCCAACTTCTCGCGATAGATGTCGATTGAAGTGACGATGGGTTCGGAGGACGGAGAAACGGCGGAGGCTTCCATTTGCGAACAGTAATACAATCAGGAATACTGAGAGAGTGACCACTACTGCGAATCGAGAGGCGGGGCTAAATATTTCGCGCGCTTCCTCTTTTGTCTCTCCACCCATTCGATTGAAAACCGTGACCTTGCCTGATTTTGAAGTGATCGAGAAAGTTCCTTCTCTCACTTCAAGTTCAATACATTCGGTCAAATTTGAATACGTTTCACACACATTACAAGAACAGAGCATGCCTGATATTGCTGAAATCCACCAAACACTGCCAGTGAAATTATCAACCGTGAAACAGCTAGCAGAGTGGGCTATCAGTTCAGTCTCACTGTCATGTAGCCCATGTAAAACTTTACGATAAATCGACTGATTCACAGAATAGATGTATTCGAAATCGGATGTTACAATGAAACGATCAATAGGGAAGTTCAACAGATCAATCACTCGATTACCGCAGATAACCTCAGTCGTAGAAACAGGGGGTAAGGTCGACGTGTAATGGATTAGATTTCTATCGAGAGTGAATGGATTGGCCGTGTATTTCAAAAGAACTGGAAAAAGGAGATAATAATGAAACGACATTACTCTAGAATAGAAGGAGTAACAAATGATCTAATCCTTGAATCCAAAAGGCACGTGAATCTCAATCTCTCCACTTTCACGGGTAGCTCGCTTAATTCGGGTTGGACGATACCTCTTGGTCTGTTCTACAGTTCTGATTAGCCCCATTTTTCGCTTCAATTCAGGTCGTTTAATTGGAATGAATTCAGGGTTATTATTCACAACCATATCGTATATTACACTATGCGTGAGTTTACTGAGAGTACTAACATCTTTGGTGATGCCCTTAGTTGCCAACTTTGTCTTCAACTCTCCTGTTGTGAGATTCTCGAGAAGAAGAGAATAGTTCTTACAACCGGCCAGAACACACTCGCGCAGTTCCCATCCGTCGTCGACTTCTGATGTCAGCTCCCCGAGTTCTGACGTCATCAGGGAAGCGAGAGGGTCTACTCCATTACGGTCTCGTTCGTAGATAATGGAGTCCTGAACAGAAATAATTGCTGCAGGTTATAAGTAATGCAAGGTAATACGGTATCCATATATGATGCCCCCTCCGCTGTTTTCTCAACGATGTCGTACAACAGAATCCTCGCATGGGCAGTGACGTGGATAGCATGTGGGAGTGAACTATATCTAGAAGACGTCAGCGATGAGACGGGGAAAAAAAATAATACCTGACTTACTTGTTTGCTCTCATAGTCTCAACCTTGGGGGAATGAGTAATCCTTATAATATCATTATCAACATAATCGATAACGTTGATCACACGAGAGGCATCCATTCTGAGTGCTAGGTACTGCTTCGTTGAGAGATACTCAGTCTTGCGATGACACATCGATTCTGCGAGCTTGCCCCCTATTTATTAAATTAATCTTTTAATAATTAAATTTTTACTAACAGCAACTGTTGTTACATAATTTACTAATAAGTCTTAAAGGTGCAGAATACGATATATCCTCAGGACGAAGTTGAAGATCGAGTTTACGATTGATCTTAGCACAGTATTCTTCCTTATGCTGTTGAGTCACCACTCCGGGAGGAAATCCACTAGCAGCGAACTTGCAACGCATAAAGGTCCGAAAGAACTCTCGATACACTTGATCACTCCACTGGTCCCAATGAAATATTTCAAACACACTATAATTGTATTGCATTCTTTTACTCCGTCTCTATTCTTCTACGACTGACGCCAACACGACGTAGCCCTTACGCATCGCGAGCTCCAGCTCAATTGTCGCGTAAACCGAGGTCCAGGCTCTTTGCTCTTCTTCTTCATGGTTGCAGACTTCAGATCTGAATCGATTCGGCTCAGAGATTCTAATCAGTTCCTTTGTCCGCTCAGCGCGACCTTCGGACGTGCTACTCTCTCAACTCGACACACTCTCTCACCCCACTGCTACTTTCACTTTCTCGAGCATTCTAAACCGATCTTCTTTCAAATAGAAACAGGAAACTAACCGATCGTGCACACAAGACTTACATAGCGGAAAATAGAGGGAATTCTGATATCGATCTGAAGTGATAAGATATAAATGGAATTGAAGGAGAAGAAATCTTACATGGAAGAACGGCCAACCGTAGATTCCGAGGAGGAAGCACCTTTACCTTGGCGATACCACGATACGGAAATACATTTCCCTCGATCGGCTTGAAGTCTGATGTTATAATGGACGGAAATCCAATAGGATAATCTCTGAAGAAAATAGATAGAAAAATCAAATAGATATTCGATCACCTCAGTGCTTGAACTGCTGGATACATTGAAGTGACCTGAAAATTGATTTGCAACTGGTTCTACACAGAATTAGCTCACATCTGCGTAACAAAGCATCTTCTCCGGCGTAGCTTTGAGATATGAGCGGATAACTTCAACTCTGCCTGTAAATTGCCGAATAAAAATCAAAGATAAACGCACGGTTACCCACCCCCGTACAATCCCTGGCGTAAACATAGGCGTTCAGGAACCTGTATCGTTTCCGTTTCAATTACAGTATGCATACTGGATCCATTACCTCGGTTGAGTTGAAGAAATCTGCCATTCCATTTGATTTATCTTTTAGAAGTTCTCTGATAGTGTGCTCCCAGATAACTGTGACCTTACGAATCTTAGTACGCAACAGATCGATTCGTGCCTCCGATCTGGCGCGCACTTCCTCAGCTCGCTCACCACCAATCAACTCTGTTCCATCCATATAGCATAACCCACAGCCTAAATTATGATCTATTTCGAATAGAATTAATTTAATTCAATTTGCCGTGAAACAGACAGCCGTGAATCTCAACGGCGTGGTCTTCTGCCTCTTCGTAACAGTCGAGCGAGAATTCATGACCTCCCACCTTGACCTTCTACGAAAATTTCAACATAACGATAAAAAGAGTAAGACATTCGCACCTTCTCTCCCATCGGACTCAGAGCATGTTGATACTTGCGCCTTGGATTCTCACGTTCCATAAAGCGTATGTAGCGAAGTGCTAGCGGAGATTGTCGGACTGATCCGTATCCGTCTAAAAGACTATTTTTGAATTAAAATTTAAAAAATTAAACTCGCTCTCAGGAATGTAAGGCATAACGATCCCCTTCATGTATTCACTTCTCAGAAGAAATTGAACGAAGGATGCTAGTGTATTCGCTTCAAATGATAAGGAATTAATTTATTTTAACGTTCAAACAACAAACCACATGTTAGAGGGCACCATGATGTTTGCTTAATCATTGTCTCACGGAATTTCATAGTTCCAAGCATGCAAATTTCAACATCGAGGACTAAGAGATTCATCGAATTAATCCTTAAAAAATATAAAAAGACTTACTACAATAATCTCGAAGTTGTTGATCGACATCATAGGGAACACCATGCATTGTTGAGTACCATTCATTGAAACTTTTCCGTTGTTCTTCTTTCATGAAACTCTCGTTGAAATATCGTTTCTCCGGAACTGTATCATACACTTTTCCCCAGTGCTCTCGGGTATTCAGAAGATGCGGATAGGTACCTGCGGAGTACAGATCAACCGTAATGAGTTAAATGCAAAAAAACAATACCCTTTGAGTCGCATTCCAGTTCGAAGGCTTTAGGAAACTCAGAGAGCGGTATAGGGATAAGAGTATATGTATCCGATAAATTAGAAGTTGATATTGAAAGTGCAAATCTAGTGAAACTAACCTTGAATATTAACATTGTCTTTCTTGTCTTAACCTCCGCCCGAATAATCGCAGAACCCTTGTTGATGATCTTAGGTCTGATTCCTCTTCTTAAGAAGCCATTTAGAATGAGGTGGCCATCGAACCTGTTTCATACATTCTCATACAATAAAAAAATGTAACAGTTTCAACACTACCTTGATCCATTGTGACTGTAGCATGTTCGACCCTTCATTGTTTTATCAGTCAGTAGAAAATCAATGAAATCATCAAGAACCTAAATGAATTCAAGCTGTGAAGCAGAAGACGATTACGCTTACCTTGTAAGGAGGCTCACGAATGGCTATTTCACGAACTGCATTATATTGAAAGATTACTTTACGCACTCCACACCCGCCTTCGCATATCTGATCGATAGGTGCATGCTCGCAACGATGGCAGATCAAAAAGGGCGAATTAACTGAATGCCTATTACCTTAATGTAAAAAGAGTACCTTGCATAGAGCGATAGTTGTACATAAGTGCTCATCATAGTATTCTGGAGTATCACCTTCATCGAAGTCGAATGCTTGAGTAGTCTCGACGTCTAGGAATGCTAGGCGAAATAGTTTCTGTTTCTTCTGTAGATTGGCTCTCTGCTTCTCGGTAAATTCAGGCCATTTACACTGGTGTTCATTATTAGTATAATCACGACAAAGATTGCACCAGACAGAGGAACCTGCAATGATTTTTGTTTCCCCAAAACAATCTGACACTCGCAACCGCAGACATGAGCTCCGTTACTAGGACGGTAAGCTGACGAGCATCTACAAATCAGTTGATTAATGAAAATCTCTATCCCAGCAACTCACGCTACACAGTACTTGAGAACATCACACCTTGACAATCCAGAAATTGCAGTTCTTACATGTAGATGAGCGTCATAGCACTTCTGAACGGTCAAAACGATTTGATCGGGTAAATTTGAAATGTAATCACCTGAGTTTTGAAGCGAAAGTTACACGAATTGCATGTTATTCTCAAATTCCCATTACAATTTCCTTCAATTAGTAGCGACGAGCAGGCGTAACATGTCCAGGCACAGATACAATTCACAGATTACAGGAAACAGTAACGCACCAAAATAACTGACCGATGAGTTGTAGAGGTATCAGAAGTCTTCAAGCAAGCGGAACAAAGATACTTTCCGAATACTCCCTTAGTACTACTCAGTGTATCCCACTTCTTGCCATCCGAGTCGGTTACTATGTAGATTACACGGGGAAGAATAACATCCCCCTTCCACTCTAGAGAGCACAACCCAGAGGCGTAATGCTGAAATGAAATTTCAAACGATGCACACCTAACGATAAGACGTACATAGCGAATGAGAACTATGCGATAACGAGATGAGAGCTTATCTTGAATTTCAGCAAGATCATCGACCGTAAAGAACGAAGGATCGAAGTTACGTTGAGAGAAATCATAGCCGAATTGATGGAAAAAACTTCTAGTATTATGATTCTGAGTTCGAGGATAGCTTGTACTCTGAACTTCAACAATGACTGGCGAAGCAAAACAAAACTACTGACCTTTTGAAGAGTCTTACACAGTTCCACATATTCAGCTCGTTCGCTCAAATCCTCAATCATATGCGCATCGCCGACATTCATTCCGGGACGACCAGCACGATATCTATCTCGATCAGCAACTAGTGAGCCAATATACAACGCTCTCAGCATACCCATATCATCCTAAACAAATAGATTAAGCTAATAAGACATCAAGCAAAACATGTAAATAAGTTTGGAGTAGACCTAACCTGTACTATGCCGGGAAATCCGCACAGTCCAGGAAACGTCGAGGGTTTATTCCTCGGCGCCATCCTTGAGATGAGTAGTAATCAATAGATTGGAGAGTTTGAATCTGCAAATCAACCTTGAAATCGGGAGGGAAAGGAGGTAGCAAAAAGTTGATAGCGATCGGTGCTAGCTGAAAAGAGGAGTTGGAAGTGAGCGGGGAAAGATTGACCAGATAAGGCTGACCATCGCTTGAATTTGAAATCTGAACAGTTGACCTTGCTAGGATTCAAACTCTTACCATTCGAAGAGGGAGGAGTTAACTTTACGCGAGTTCTTGACCAGAGTTACCGAAATTCTGAAGAAAGATGATACCGTTCTCAACCTTCAGACTCCACCACGGAACAGGTATGCACTCTTTTCCAACTTAGTAGAGAGAGAGAGAGAGAGAGAGAGAGAGCGTGCAGATACGGTAGAGCCGCACGCACGCGCGCGCGCACACAACGGCGTCCTTTACCAAATCTTACTGTATGTTTCTAGACTCTTTCGAGCTTCGTCATGTCTTCCGTAGAACTCGAGCACTCGGAGGACAGGAAGTCAAGGGACTCTTTCAAATCATTCGAGAAGACGGCAATTTCAACTTTGAGCAGTGCATCAACGAGGCCGTGGCAAAACTAGCAGAACAGATCACGGGTGATCCCACTCATTGGACCTTAAAGCTTGAACATCATACCCTCAGAAATAATTCTGATGCCCTCTTCATCAACTATAACCCACTTACAACCGATATAGGTGACCTGACTTTTCGCTATCTTCACTGTTTCCAGATGAGTGGGTGTCAGATCGATTTCAGAGATCGCATCTACTTCACTATCATTACACACCCATAATCATTCTGTTGTTATGCAAATCTTTCGGTGATAAATCGACTTAGATTTTCTGAACATTGATCTTTACAGTACAACTACAGAGTACGACTAAACCCCGCCTTCGAGTTTAGCGCCAACTTTCACACCTCTCCACGCCCATTCCCGCCATCTCAGTAGCCGATCTTACCATTCGATCTTTCACCTTTTCTAGAGATAGCTCGCTGAACTTTTCCTCTCTCACTTTCTTGCATGCATACCGTACTTTCAGGCGTCACCTCTCACGTTCAGCGAATGGATATTCCGCCAGGCCTCCGACTCTTCCGGCGTGTCAACAGCCTGCAACAGCTTGGATCTACCGACTGGGTAGGATATTCTGATTCTGCAATTATACGTAAAAGTATGTGAGTAAAATATTCTGCTTGAGGTGGTTGAACCGCTCGTCTTGCGTCGACCGATGCCGATCACTATTGTCCCTCCTCCTCCTCCGCCTATCGGACAGCCTGCGCATCATCTCAGTGTAATCCGTCCCGTGCCTACCGTACTCCCTCAGCAATTGCCTCCACTGCATCATCCTCTCCCTCCCATGCCTCAGTTGCCCCGTGAGGTCGGCGCGCAGGTGGCATCAATTCCTCTTCCAAGGGGAGATAGCCAGAATGCTCGTAATCGGCGCTCAGCTGCTCCTTCCCCTCTGGGTTACGGTATCAACCCGCTCCATCGAGTCGCCCTTGCACCGGCGATCAATGAGACTCCTGCAGCTGCACCGGAGACTAGAGGAAGAATGAAGATGAGATCACATGATGCTATAGTCGCATCTTGGGCTCGTGAGATGATGGCTACCCCAAATCACCAACCGGGATCAGGAGATGATGCAATTCGTGCGGCGCTCCGTCCATCCAACTCTGTCAACACACCCGCTCCTCAGGTACTCCTTCTACAGTTATGCCCGAACCATTAGACCGATTAAACTTTAATAACTTATCACTTAATCGCAGAATTCCATCAAGAAGAGACCGTGGAAGCAGAGAACGTCACTCCGTCTGTGACGCTTGGAGTCCCGCCGGCGCAGTCAAACCAGAGGATGCGCAATCGGCCTTTTGCTCCTCGGGCGGCTAAGCAGGTGAGCTAAAAGTGAAAGTGCTGAAAACCGGATTGTAGATCGCTCACTAGATTAAACCGTTTCAGCCCAAGCTCGAGACTCCGTGATCTCTCTCTCTCTTCTCTATCCTTCTTTCTCCCTTCACCCCGACCCGGACGGGATGCTGTTGATCCGGGCTATTTCTTTGCCTATGTGTTTCTCTGTCTGTTTGAAGTAAACTATTTTTTATCATGCAAGCTTGAGAAGATCAATAACAGTAAACTTTCGAGCTTGTGCTCTCATTAGACGGCACCTCTCTACCCATTCATTGATCTTCTTCTTCGGATGAACACGTTTAGTATGATCTGTGAAGTAGTCGGTAATCCTCGACTGACGAAGTCTCTGAAAACGAATTACGTCATCTTACTACTGAACCCATTACACTGACCGTCACTCCGTAGTGCTTCCTGAGTAGTCTGATGTCCTTTCTGTAAAATTGATTGAGAATCGATCTGTTTCGGATTCAACCAACCCTCGTCCGCCTTTCACTTTCTCTCTTCCAGCTCGACGATCAGGGCTTGACTCTTGCTGTATCCGTTTCTCATCATTGTCCTCAATAGACCTGAACACATATCGATCTAGGTAATTACTGAAGTAGACTTACTGTGATTTATCGATTGGCGAGGCGAGGGCAGACGCTGTAGGAGCAGGCGCTTCATTTCGCACCTGACTCATTGTGTGAGAATGAAATTGAATGTGCAATCAGAGATCTTTCAAGGTGGTTCTACTATCGATCAATACTTTTCAATTCAAACTCCCGCCTTTTCGAAACTACTACTGTACTGTGCGGTTAGAGCAGACCTTTCACTTGCGCAACTTTCGTTAGTCGACCAGACCATGTGAACCCATTCTTAGGCGATACTCCGAATGTGACTCATAGTGAAGTGGATAACACTTTTAGCCAGCACCCCACGCCACCTGGGATCAACCCCGGGCGAAAATCGGTGCAAAAGTTCGGCCAGCAAGCGAGGGGTACTTGAGGAGACTTATCCCGTCTCGCTCAGTTAGCCTGCATAGCTGAATGGTAAGTGTCGCGCCTACAAGGCGAATATCCGTTGGATCAAATCCTGCAAAAATCAGGCAAAAGATTCTCGGGGTGAGGAGAAGCGCACAGGGGCTTCTCCTCACTCCCGAGAGATATGAATGA
>LS501205.1:13025-25823 GCA_900490845.1 Pristionchus japonicus | reverse complement strand
AAAAGTTCGGCCAGCAAGCGAGGGGTACTTGAGGAGACTTATCCCGTCTCGCTCAGTTAGCCTGCATAGCTGAATGGTAAGTGTCGCGCCTACAAGGCGAATATCCGTTGGATCAAATCCTGCAAAAATCAGGCAAAAGATTCTCGGGGTGAGGAGAAGCGCACAGGGGCTTCTCCTCACTCCCGAGAGATATGAATGACAATTCTCGAAATTAATAATTCAGAAAAAGTAATTAATAATTGATAACTTTATTAATAATTCATAACTCTGATCAGTGATTAATAACTGACATCAATAACAATAATAATAACAGTCATAATCAGTAATAACAACTGATTATCACTGATATTGATAATCAGTGATTATCAGTTCTTATAACTGATTATCACTGATTATCAGCTGCTTATCAAACACCCTGGTGAGTAGCAGTAAGAACTACTCCTCACTGATCAGTGTATCGACCTCATCGATCTTCTGTTGCACTTCATCGCTGGTCAAGGTCGCAGTGATCTCCTTCAGTGTCGGCTCCGTCGGAACAACAGCAGCAACCTCTGCCTCTGTAATAAACAAAGCTTCTGAATCGGAGATCACAGAATTATGCGTTTTTTCGCATTTGAGTTTAAAAAAGAGAGAAGACGCTTCCGAAACGTTAAAAATGGATTACTTGTACTACGCAATATTCTCAAAATATCTTTAACATTTCTAGAGTTGATGCGCTTTGAGCTCTTACCAACACAACCCTAGTCTTAGCAAATTTTTTTGAAGCATACATCACACATACTAGGTGAGATGGTCGAAACATCATGAATAAATAAAAACCGAACCGTCAGAATCCCTCTCGCTTTCACTCGTTGCCTTGCTCCGCTCTCTTTTCGGTCTTTTGGCCGGTGAATTGTTGAGGGTACAGGTTTTGAGTCGTTCTGAAAGCATCACTTTTTTGTTTGGTTTGATGAACACTGTATCTCTTCTCGAAGGTCACTGAAATTAACAGTTACCTGATTCCGTTAGGAACCGCTTCTTTGGTCGTTCTCCAACTAGATTATCGGCAATGCCTTCTTCTCCTCCTGAGATGAATTTATTAGAATATTAATTAAAATTTAAAATGAATTTTTTTGTGCGACCGGAAATCAGAAGATAACTAAATTGAAAACTATACTACAAACAAGTTCTTGCGGATTTCTACTTGCCACGTAACGAGAGAGTTCATGCGTCCTCGCCCTAGCTTGTTTCGTTGTTTACCTGATTCATCAAATGCTCTTGATCCACTTCTCGATCCTCGTCTACCGGGTCCTGTGGAGGCTGCTCGAATTGCATCTGTCGCTGCAGTCGATGCAGCTCTCGTCGGTCTCTCTCGCTTCACTACTGGCTCATCACTGCAAGTAACAATGCCTCGTGTGGTGCTCAATTAGGGAATCTGAGCTGTGTTCAGCAGAATGAATACTCTAGTCATTGCGGAGCAGGCTCATCTGTGCTTCATCTCAATTACAACTAAGAACAGTTTGAGAGAAGCCCGCTTTAGTTCAAAAGAGAAATTTATTTATGGTGGCTTTGAGTTATTCTGCGCGGAAGCCCAATCAACTCACCCGACTTCGTTCTTCATCTTCTTGAGATTCTTTGCGTTCTGCTTGCTTGCTGGAGAAGTGTTCGATTTCCCATTGGCTGCGGCTCCCTTCCTATAAAGCACTAGTTTAGTGTGCGAGAATCATCGCGTAGTACAATCTTCGTTCCGTTTTAAGGCAAACTGCCTATTATTGAATGCCAATCTACACCGCGCGTTGTAGTACATAGGGAGCGCAAGCTCCGCCCACTTTCTGTGGACACGGCGCCCGGCCAGGGCGCGTGTTCGGGGAAGCACAAAGCTCATTCTAAACTAAATCTCTCAATCTAAAGCGATTTGTGTAGCTATGGCCACCCACTATCGATTGAGTGGCCGCCGAAAAATGCCGGTCAATTTTGAGCGGGTCAGAATTGAAAGTTTAGGGTGGGAATCCCTCGAAAAACCCATTTGAAGAGTGAGCACAATGTTCGGCGGTCGAAAATCTGGTAGCTAATTTTTGTCTGAGCAACTTAGAAAAGAAAATGCAACGAAAAATCGATCGCCTGAATTGTGCTCTATTTTTAAAGATTTTAGTACGCGCGTATTTTATTTGGTTCCGGTTATCGCTAAACGCAGTGAAACTTCTCGACTGGCCGTGTGTGTCAGGCGTGTGTGTCACAATGTGCATCCCCCGCCTCTCGCTCCTCCGCCGATCTATCACCCGGCGTGTCTAGAGCGCACCCTTTCCGGATAAGATTGAACGCGCCCTCGCCATATCGAACAGCTTCGGCTCGATTGGTGGAACCTCTGCCCGTTTGGAGCTTGAGGGATATGCAAAATAGGCTCCGCCCCCTCCTCTCCCCCTCTCGCATTCCTCCCCTTACAAACAGTGCCTTCCGCGAGCACGTTTTGGGCTCTAACTCAGCTTAGGGGCAAGATAAAGACTTCCGGTAAAAAGCATGTTGTTATTGGGATCCTGGGGGATAGTTTGGACACATTTTTGAGCCCATTGCTTGACAACGGCTATGGGCGTTGTGGCCCCTAGTAGTACAGCATCAAATTTCTGTACCTTTTTTCTAGATTCAGCCTAATTAACTCGAACTCACTTCGGCTTGAATTTCATCGGAATAGTAGCTCCAGTGCCGGCGTTTGCGGAATGAGTTGAAGGAGAAGTAGTGATACACGCATCTACTGGAGATGGCCTGTAACTGTTGGTTTTACTTGGTAAGATTGAAGTGTTCTATGTTAATTATCTATCGTAGTCTATCTCACTCAACAACAACAAAAAACAAATTCTTTCACTGCACATCGAAACGATGGCTTCTTTTCAGCATTTGATGTAGAAAACACAGCACTGCTCACTCATCAGAATCAGAAATTTGTGAAGGAGCCGCTCCAGAAATAGCAATCGCATCAACTGCGACGGTGCCTCCACTTCCATTAGACTGGTGCTTATCGACTTTGAAATGATCGCCGACTTTGCAATTCCTGCAATACGGCCCTCTCACTCATCATCGTTTATTGTCATACCTACTATTTACGAAGAAGGTTCTTATGAAAAGGAAAACACCCACTTGGAACTCGATTTTGCCGCTACCGTAGTCGTCGCCTTAACAGCAGTCGTAGGAATTAACGAAGAGTCTCCGTTACTAGCCAGAATGATCCTGCAATAGATTTTCATGTCTGCTCGCAGACAAAAACGATCAGATAATTTGTCTGGCTATTTTTTATGATTTTGTGGTTGTGGAATGTTCGCATACGGTCTCGTTGCAGTCGTGGCTGGAGAATCTGTTGCGGAAGGAGGAATGGAATCGGGAATCCTGCAAAATGTGACCATTACTTTGACTAATTTTTTCGAATTGTAATGTTACACTTCAGTTTTCGAGAAAAGTTAAGCAAACAAACTCTGCCGAATCGCGAGATTTGTGCAGCGTCCCGGTATCAAGAGATGAGGAATGAAGGGTTGATGCAGTTCTGAATTAAAAGTGTCTAGCTAGAATTCAGAGAAACCAATGTTCAATACGTTGCATTGAAATCATACCAACCTCTCCTCTAGTGAAGCTAACGTAGCCGAATGTTCTACTGGAGTCGATGCCTGCTCTGCTTGCTCATCACTATCCAAGTATGTGAATAGGTCGCCTTTGTGTCCTTCGAGAGGATCCCTGCAGCACAATACATCTTTAAACCACAGAGCAAACGTCTCCAAAGTCGCCCACAAGTGGGAGAGATCTTTATTAAGCCTCATTCGAAAACATCATCTCATTCTCAACTTTTTGAATAAAAAACGGATCTAAAAACCGGAAACCCACATGATATTCGCGAGGGATCCGTCTGCAGCGACCGTACTTGCAAGAGGCTCTGGAGGGTGTCTGGAATTTAATTTTCCTTGGTTCGCAGAAATTGAATATAATTGTAGAATTTTCAAGATTCTCACTCGGCGGTCGCAACGGTGGACTCGGTAGGGACCGAGGGATCCACTGGAACCAGCACGGGCATATCGGCCAAAGACATTGCGGAACTCGAAGACATCACTGGAGGTTCTTCAAATATTAGGTTGTTAGAACATTTTATGACTGATAAACACATTGAAATGACATCGTTTCACCTCGACTTGAAACAGCTTTCAGAAATCACGCAAGCGATCATAGTCAGAGCTACGTTTTGGTGACGCAGACCAGAAATGTATGCAGGTCTATTGGGAAGATTGGAAGATTCGATCAGAGAACTGACAACGCTTAACAGTGCAAACTATCCGACCCGCAAAAACAACAAATTTACCACTACGATTCCACGTTGCTTAAAAGATAGCGTGCGAGTCTTGAGGAAAGTGAATACTGGAAAGACAAGCTGTTATCCAACGAAATCCCAATTGAATTACCAGGCAAGTCGAAGCTCCCAAGTCTCTGTCTAACCACATCAAACAATGTCTAACTCTGTCTGATAGCGCACTCAAGATACGCAGTTGAAATAGCTGAAATAGCTCGAAAATTGTTGAGAGGGAAAGTGAAACCAGAACAGAAATTGTACTTGTGAAAAGGGGAAATTGGAAGGAGAAGGAGGCAAGCGAAACATCGAGGAATCTCTATGAGAGTAGGGACTTTGTACTTCCTTGGCAACAGACAGTTGAGAGGAAATGAAAGGAAATTGAAGTCTGGGCGATATGAAAAGTAGGTCTCTTTCATGAGATAATACGAGCATATACCTCTTTATTCACAGTTTTCACACACGCTGAGGGCGAAAAAGCAAACTGAGTGAGCGCGCAAAAGATGAGAAACAGAGATTGACAAAGTTGATATCGCAACAAATAACAGATGACGCACGCTAAACTACAAGCGGTAATTCAATCGTAGCTATTCTTCTATATTTCCTTCCTACTTTCTTGTTGAGCGAACTAGTGAGTTAGCATACTAAGAGAAATAGAGAAGGGGAAGAACGATCGTGGAAGCAGTGAAGATATTATATGAAATGAAAAGTGCACATACGAAAAAGTCAAAATGGCCAGATAGTGAAAGGGAGAGCCAGATCAATGAGAAGCCATTTGACAACGATAGTGGAGGGGAGTACTACATTTATGACCGCCCATCTCATAGTGACGAGGAAACAAAAAAAGTCTCTCTCTCTCTCTCTATCCTCTCACTAGCAGTCTATCTATTTCTTCCTTCTGTAACCTGGATTTTGCTTCAATTTCAATGTGATAGCTTTTCAAACAAACCGAGGGAATGCGGAAAAGTGAGAGGCATTTGTCTAAAGAAACAAAAAAAACAAGAAACAGACAGCGCGCTTTGACGATCCCAAGTTTTGAGTGGCATAACTCTCTTCATGTCCTTCAGTTTCTCGCCTTGCCATACCGGGGAGATGCCGAATAGTCAGAAGGTTGCTCAAAGGAACTGAATGGATGTTTCATCTTCCTTTTCTTTCACCTACCCTTACCTACTTATATTTCGTTTGCGCTACCCTCACGTGAGCCGTATGTGAGATGGCCTAAAAAAATGTCCGTCGTGGAACAAATGCCAAATCAGAGTGGCAAGTCTTTGCAAGATGTTCAATAAGAAGTAAATTTAAGCGGAATAACTATGCATCAGTGTGCCTCAAGACAGGATCTGCATATAAGAAGTGTATGACGAAAGCACTTGAGGTGTATGGGTAGTGTATGAGAGGAGAGGCGAGAATGAGGCTACGTCACATTCCAGAGAGCACAAATTCAGACAACTGGCAAAGAGAAGGAAAGAAGCAATGGAATTGTACTTCCTTGGAAACCTCAAGTTTATCATGAATAGACTATGTGAAACAGGAATACTGGAAAACGGAGAGAAGCGAAACATCGCGGAAGCACATGAGGCTTGTCAGAGAATGGAAATTGTACTTCGTTGGCAATCCTCTACCGGAAGGAATTGAGAGGAAATTGTATGGGCGACATGAGAAGGGAGAGTCCTCTCACAAGAAGACCTCATTGGTCTTTTAGCTCTCGAAACAAACCGAGGGAATGCAGGAAAATGAGAGGCAGTTGTCTAACGTTACGAAAAGACAAGAAACAGAGAACGCGCTTTGACTATCCCAAGTTTTGAATGGACTCTTCATGTTCAGTTTGTCGCTTTGCTAAACCGGGGAAGATGTCAAATAGTAAGAAAGTTGCTCAAAGGCACTGAATGGCTGTTTCGTTTTCCTTTTTTCACCTACCCTTACCTACTTATATTTCGTTTGCGCTACCCTCACGCGAGTATGTGAGATGGCTTCGAATACTCTTCTAAGATCCGTCGTGGAACAAATGCCAAATCAGAGTGGCAAGTCTCTGCAAGATATTCTATAACAAGTAAATGTAAGAGGAATAACTATGAACCAGTGTGCCTCAAGGCAGGCTCTGCTTATAAGAAGTGTATGACGACGACGTGATGACAACACTCGAGGTGTATGGGAAGTGTATGAGAGGAGAAGCGAGAACGACGACTACGTCACATTCCAGAGAGCAAAGAGAAGGAGAGAAGCAATGAAATTTGTGATTCGTTGGCAGCCTAGAATCTATCGTGAATAGACTATGTAAAATATGGAAATTGAGAAGAGAAAAGATGCGAAACATCGTAAAATATCATGTGGTCTGCGAGAGTTGGGAATTCGTATTGGCAATCCTCGACTGGAAGGAAATGAGAGGAAACGATAGTCGAGGCGATGTATCGGAGGTCGCTTTTCACGGGATAAAAAACAGCATACGCTTGATTCAAACATTTCGCACAAACATAGACTACCTCTGAAAAAAGAGAGATCGAAATACAGACAGAGTAGACAACACTAAAAGGCGCCCTTCCGGATAGAAGCAGGCGTAATAAAGGATGAGGGGAAGAGAAGAGGAGATCTATGACCTGCCATCTCGCAGAGGGTAGATGAAGATAAAGGACTACGCGCGTGACAGGCCAGACAACACTCGAGGTGTATGGGAGGAGTGTCGATAACAACGTCCATGTCGTCGCCATGGCGAAACATGGGAATTTGTACTTCGTTAGCAACGGAGTTAGAGGAAATTGAAGACAAATAGACACTACTGGAAGCTACTGGAGTAGGTTTCAAGATAAATGAATTCGTGAACAACATATCGCGGGGGAGAGACGAGCTAGAGCGCGACAAGGCAGACTTGCCTCATCAGACATGTCTGCGAGCACTTAAGTGTATGGGAGGAGAGGTGATAGTGAGGATTCCGAGGCTTTCGAGAGAGCTGACCACTGTTAAAGTAGGGAAGAAGAGGAGAGAGCCAGACAACTTCAATCGAAAAAAACCAGAAGAATCTGAGGAAATTCGTACTTATTCGGCATTGAAAGAAAATGAAAGGGAGTGGAAGTGCGGGGTATATGAAAGGGAGGTCGCCTCTCACGTGATTAATACAGCGAATACCTCATGAATAGCATCATAACATCTACACGTACCGAGTGAGCGTGTGGAAGGGAGAGAAAAAGTGGACAACGAATCAAACAGACGAAGCGTCTCGGGAGCTTCCCCCTTGATGAATATTCTGCCCTATTTCCTACCGATTCGTATTTCCTATCGACGCAATCACTCGATGCCTAGCTATTTAGAGCCATAGGACGCAAAAAAACCTTCGAGACACCAACCTTCAAGAAAATAAGAACCGAAGGGAAAGCTGGAAAAAACTGGAAATGCGATCTCGTAGAGGGAAGCCGAGAGGTCCCGAAAAAATAAGAAGCAAGTGACAAGCCAGACAGCAGGCGAATAGGGTGAGAGTCGATAACAACGTTGCTATGGCAAGATTACAAGTTCAGACTACTGGCGATGAGGGGAATCGTGAGTAGACGAGTGAGAAGGGGAGAGTGAGGGACGATTCGAAAGGGGAGGTATTCGCGAGAAGACCTCAACAGATAGCCAGACAGATTGAGATAATCAGGGAAAGTGAGATAGTCCAGGCAAAACCCATGAAATTTCTTCATTTCTAATATTTCCTCATTCTGTCAAACTGTTGAGATGCAGACGAGAGGGAAAATCACACAAAGGCACCGAACGTCCGCATTTCTATCCCATTTATATCGCATTTATTAGGTTGATGCAAAAGTTTCTGACGATTACGTTTCCTGTATTTTCAGCTCGCCGGCTTGAACGGAATTAAATTTTTCCACACTATTTTTTGGGGGATTGGTGGGCCACCGCAACCGCATTACGAGATTGGAGCTACGTCCCATGGTTTATGAGTAACTAATTTTAGTTTAAAATATGATCCAAAACACCTCGAAAATTCTGATGTCAAGTGCTATCTATTCTGAAAAATTCTGAGCGATCTATCGAGCCCCTTGGTTTGCCCAATAAGGCAGCAATGTATCAAGGGTTCCTCGACCAGATAAGCGTGAAAGATCGGGATTCCAATGTGCGTGGATAACAAGAGACTGACTTACGAACCGATTTGATCAACCAAGATTTTGTCCGATGAGTTGAAAATTCTGCTGCTAATGAAATAGGAATGTCAATCTTATCAAAATGGTATGGTGAACAGACTAGCCTAGGTACTTTCAGTTTCTGTACTGAAGATATTTTCAAGTTCATTATGATGAGTTTGCATGGCCGACAATTGATTTCAATCATAGCCAGAAAAATATAGTTTCCAAAAATGCTCCTGCCTTGAGTATGGGGATTGACATATACCTATGATTATATTTTTGCCGTAATGCCTAGTGGCAGTCCATAGTGCCAGTACAGTTGTTCCGGCTAGATCTCTTCTCTGAAGGAAGCTCTGGCCCGATGAAAAACCAGTTAGAATCTCAACCACGCGTGCTTTGCCTTGACGCAGTATCGGTCTTTCGAAAGCAATTGGTCAGTTCAAGTGTGCGCTAGAAAGAGCATCCACGTGTTCATCGAACACGGAAAGGTATGAATTGATTGGTTGAAAAACAAGGGAATTATAGCAAGGTGTACCGAAATGTGAAAATCGTCAGAAACTTTTGCATCAACCAGATATATGCTAATATCATATTCCTAACGTGGCGTGAGACGAATGAGAGATTGATTGAAAAACACAAAGCACTTGTCACTCATCACTCATCGAATTGGTCTCGCCTCATCCTTCCATTTCCATAACGAGATATTAGAGGTGTGGTATGTTGCCGATATTGGCAAGCGTATGCAAACTTGGAGGTGAGGTTGTAAAGTGTGAATTGTGGAAGAATTTCGAATTAGGTTGGAAAAGCCGTTGGCTTTTGACCTTCCTCTCTCCTGACCGCGTCCTTACCGCGAATCCTTTCACCTTACATTCCCCTCAGAAGAAGGGTGGTCAGAGTGAGAGACGGATCTCTCACACACTCCATGGTAGCCAGACAGGCGAGGAAAAGAGGGGAAGCAAGAAATAGATGGGAATGGGGAAGTAGATGGGTAAAGAGATAAATGACCACACGATCGGCTTGCACATCTTAGCTAAAAGGACAGAAGGCACGTGATACCCGAAACGCAGTTTGTCTATTCCACAAGTTGCATGGACATCCGTATTCTCATCCTATCCCATACTGCATGAGGCAGAGAGCGAGATTTTGTACTTCCCTCTACAAATATAACCAAAACGAGCTGCTTGAAAGCAATCGCGCATAGAAGACGTGAGAAATAGGAACAGGAAAGAGAAGCTACATGCAAAACATCGTTGAATATCATCCTCGATTGAAAGGAAATGAAAGGGAATTGAATGTCTCGGCGGTATGGAAACGTCTCCCTCAACGAGATAAAGGCCTCACGATTCTCTTGATTTCATAACATCCTGAAAGAAAGAATGATGGATGGAACAGAGCTAGCCAGACAGAGTAGATAACAAGGATGTTGATTTTCTCTCGAGCATCTCCAATATCTGATCTATTGTTGCCTACTTTCTTCAGACACAAACACTCAATCCCTAGCTAGTGAGCGCCAAAAAATGAGTTTCGCTAAAAATGGTAACTTCGCTTTCGAGAGATCACAGAGTTAGACAAATGGCAAAGAAGGGAAAGGGATGGGGAGAGCCGGAGAACTTCAATGGTGAAGACCTCGAGAAACGGAAAGAGAATATGCACTTGGTTGGCAATGCTCGACCGGAAGATTAAAGTGTGAATGGATTGAAACTGGAGTTATCCTTTCACCAAGACGAAGATGCGAGCCAGACCAATTAATTGAGAAAGGGAGATCCAGGCAGGGTATAAAGCAGTACTAATAACAAATGACATGCGCGGACATTCGAATCGCAATTTCCTCTGCTTTTGCAGAGCGAATGTGACAGGAGGGAGCGAGCCAGACAGGGTAAGAGCGGGAAGAGGGGAGCCAGACCACTTCAGTCGAAATATTCAAGAATTTCAGGGAATTTGTACTTCCTTGGCATTGAAAGGAAATTAGAGGAAATTGTAGTCTGTGGAATGAAAGGGAGGTCGCCTTTCACGATATAGTACCAACGTAGGCCTCTTTATTCACACATTTCACCCACACCTCCGACTGAGAGTCTAGAGGGGGAGAGACCATCTCTCCCTTTGTATGAGTTCGGAGGATCGGGAGGAGTATCTACATATGTCTGATACAATAAACAGATGACGTGCGCTAAAGTACACGCGGTCATTCCTATCACAGCATTCCTTTCCTACTTTCCTCTTGCACAAACGCTCAATCCCTAGTGAATTAGCGCCAAAAAGCGCGAAGGGAGGACTAAGAAAAGGGATCCACCAATTATCTATCCCTTCTATTTCTTCCATCTCCGTGGCCCCCCTCCTTTCCCCCTTCTAATTCGTCCGAGGATACACCATCAACCCCGTTCCTATACTTCTCTCATATTTGAATATTCTCCCATTTGCTCTGAAGTGAGCACCGTGTGTACTGCATAAATGTACTCGCCTGTTATCTCATTTGTTGGTCGTTTCCTCGAGATAGAACAAACAATGCTAATTTGTGTATTTTATAATGTAAACGCACTAAAATAGTACTAAAATGGCGTTCGACCAATGACAAGGAATTCGACAAAGAAGAGACGAGGAAAAATAGCGGTTGAATAGCACATGACAAGGACGAGTCTCTTCCCTCCTCCCTTCGCCCCTGCTCGCCGAAACACTCTGGCTAATGAGCACTCGAGGTGTCTGGGAGGAATGGCGGTAATGAGGTGAGCGACGTTTTCGAGAGATCACAAATTAGGGAGCCAGACCACTTCAATCGAAAAGGTCTCAAGAATTTGTACTTCGTTGGCGACCTTTCAACTGGAAGGAAATAGAGGAAATTGAAGTGTGGGCGATATGAATGAGAGGTCATCTCTCAGGAGAAAATTCAGTGCAAACAGACAGATCGAGAGAGTGTGCTAGAATAAGAGAGCCCAGACGAACGAAAGCACGAAACGAAACCTAACGAAACAAACAGCAAGAGAGCGAGATTCCGTAAATGGGCACCGAAGATTACGCTAAGTCACCGATTAACTGCATTTTATAGCCCCTTCCTATTTACTATTAATTGCCCTTCCCTCGCGTAACGTTATCCGAGTAAGAGATGGACTCGAAATAGTTGTAAGATCCGTTCGGAAGTGAGTTTATATGGATAATGCCAGCGTAGACTTCTCGATGCATTCATTTCACGCATACACACACCATTGACAAAAGACGGACCAAGTGAATGTGCGGAAGGTAGAGCGCCTGACAGAGTAGACATCGCTACAAATCACAGATGACGTAAGCTAAGGTGGACGCGAGCATCACAAAGGCAGTTTTTATATATGTATCATAACTACTTTAATCACCCAGACTCTCAATTCCTATCGAGAGCGAGACATCCGACTGCCGGCAAGATGAAGGGGAGCCATAGAAGTATCAGCAATTGATTGACAAACGATCTCAGGAAACAAACATGAACAGGGGAATTAGTCTTCCTGCAGCACATTTCTCCTTCAACCTTCCACTATCCATACTAGTTGTTCACATCAGAGCCAAATTAGATAGAATCAGAAGCGAATCTAAGAAAGCGCACTCTCAGTCTCGAAAGAAGACGAGGGGGAGAGATAAATGGGGGTAGAAAGAGAAGAAATGGCGAGAGAGCCCGTGGAAAGGGTAGATAGCTATTTTGCCATCCATCTCATTATTCCATCTCTTCTCTCCCCCTTCTTACACTCCATCCGCCGCCTGAAGGCAGAGAGACGAAATAATCCTCTCGTTCCTCCGCAGTTAGACAGAGGGAGAGAGTGGCGAGAATGGAGAGAGTCAGAGAAGTGTGACAGAGATGGAAGATACGGAAGGGAGGGAACGATTGTGGATACAATCGCGTTACTACACTGGGGTGCCCCTCCTAAATTGGAGGGATGCTCTCACTTTCTCATGCTCTATCGCTTCTCCGACAAGCGAAAGAGCTCGCGAAATTGAGAGTAAGACTCCATACAAACAATCAAGCGTAAAGACTAGTTAGGTGCAAATCGAACATGCCAAATTGTGGCAGAACTCTTTGGAAGTGTGAAACAGTAAAACAGTAAAGCGAGGACGACAGAAAAGTTCTAATCCATTCATGTGCAAGAAAGTAGGAGCGAGCTTGCCAGAAATGGTCTATGTCACTCACTCTACCTCTCTCTAATTTGCATGTTCTCTCGCTCTAATTAACCTAAGTGAATTAATTTTCAATTGAAATGGATTCGAATTGTGTTACGAAAAGCTATCAATATTTCGAGAGCGTTGCTCTACACAGACCATTTATTCAACAGGCGTTTTTCAAATCAATTTGTCTTTCTTCCTTCTAACACTCTATTCATCTTATCTCTCTTATTTCTTCTCTCTTCCTCTTTCCATTTGTTGTGTATT
>LS501156.1:0-11357 GCA_900490845.1 Pristionchus japonicus | reverse complement strand
TTGCACTCCTCTCAACAAAATACGATCAGTGATCATATTGATCAGGCAATCGATAAATCACAGAATATCGATTTTATATACCTCACCTTTAAGATGCCTAAACTATGACGATATGGGCATCTTTGCACTCCTCTCAACAAAACACGATCAGTGATCAAATTGATCAGGCAATCGATAAATCACAGAATATCGATTTTATCTACCTCACCTTTAAGATGCCTAAACTATGACGATATGGGCATCATTGCACTCCTCTCAACAAAACACGATCAGTGATCAAACTGATCAGGAAATCGATAAATCACAGAATATCGATTTTATCTACCTCACCTTTAAGATGCCTAAACAATGACGATATGGGCATCTTTGCACTCCTCTCAACAAAATACGATCAGTCACTCGATTAATCAGTAACTATCACGTTTATCATTCCTTCTTATCTCTAAGAGGACTTCACAATTCACAAATCGCACGATTATCAAGAAATAAAATGTGCCATATTCACAAGGAGTACAAGCCAAAGGGCATAACCATTAGCATAGAGATGCAGTATCACATAAACTAATTTACATTCCGGCTCTTGAATACGGTGATAGATATTAGTTTAATGGAACAATTTTTTTTAACGATCAGATGAGGCAAATTTTAGTTGTCTTGTTTGAGTCCACAACAATCTAATGTCTGAATTTCAAGATTTCCAATTGTTTTTTCAACATGTGTGCATTTGAAGGTGTCCAATATTAATTCATTTGTGTGTGATAAAAAAAAGTGCAATTTCGAATAAACAGAAAATACAAATGTAAGAGGAGCATGCGAATTCGTTGAGAATCTATTTAACGGTGAAAATTGTTCAATATAGTTGAGTATAGTACTGCCGGGATTTATTTTGGGCTGTCTTAAGCTAATGCACAATCCATAGAAAGGAGAAGGGGAAATCATCATCAAATGCACATCCGTCGCTAGGAGGTTCAGTTTCAGTATTTGAATTGCGAAAACGTAGAAAGAATGATTGAGTATATCTTCTGCGGTTAATTTCATATTGAACTTGGAATCTGAGAGATTTCTAAACTTGAATCCTTCAAAAGTGTACGTTCTACTGGGTTTTACGTGCACATGGGTGCCAATAAGGGGTCCATTAATTTCAAAGAAGTGATCCAGAGGAAATCCTGTATTAGTGAATTCAAAAAAGAAGTAGAAAACAAGCTTCACCATATAGGGTTATCTGCTCTTCTCGCGTAGGCTCATTTGGCCACGTGACGCGCTCTCCCATTGTGTTCAACCTACAAATTACATCATTGACTGGTTCGTTGATAGAGTTGCAAGTGCTTAAGCCCAATACGAAAAATCTTGATAAACTGGTGTTACTAAGCTTCCGAACCACAGAGAACTAGACTTCAGCAACTTCACGGAGTGCGATTCCTCTAGGAAATGGATCAAAGGGTAGTCTTATTCCCTTTGTTGCAAAATAAGTCAAAATAACACACCTCATAGCCTTATTCGTGCATCTCGCGTTTGATTGACCACTCAACAAGTCGTTGCAATCTGAAAAGTCATTGAGCTCATATTCCTCTCACATTCTAACGATTTATCTCTTCAGGTAATCCGTATCCCCGGTCAGGAACGGTATGATACTCGATTATGGACATGTACTGAATGTTTCACTCCTCAATCTCACACACTCTCTAACCAGTATCAAATGTGATGTTAATGCAGAAGAAAATGCTCTTGCCCTTAACCAACATCACTTCATCATCTATGTCAGTAATCGCCTTATTCTGACTCATACCATACCCATAAATCACTAGATTCGTTATTACCACACTCCCAATTATGCGTAAAAGTTTCTTTACTGTACCGCACCATAACCAACATAGTAACCCTACAAATTCACTGCAGCACACCACACAGAGGCCAATCAGTACCCCCAAGAACGTACTGGGAGTTTATGTACGATGCCCCACTTTCTACTCACTTTCAATGACATTCTGTGGAAAATAGCAGCGGAAGTATAGAAAACTCAGTCGGCGATTGAAGTTGTTGTAGGGTTCTTCAATGAAAATTAATCATGCGTATGTTATCTGCGACACGACAAACAGAAAAAAGTAAGTGAGTGAGCAATGGGAAATAGACACAAGACTCATCAAACCACATACTTTGATGTGCACTGCGAAATAAGTTAATGAGTCTGAAATAAATAGAGAGAAGAGAGGCAGTAAATTCTAGGTCTCTTTGGAAAGTCTTCTCGCTACTCACCAGGCTAAAAAAAAAACCTCCCGGAGAGATTCTTATCTCTACTCAACAGAATAAAGAGAGACTTGGCTCTCTATCTATAACCTCCTGGAAAGATGCTTATCTCTTCTCAGCAGAATAAAGAGGACTTGTATCTCTCAGTATGTCTCATGGGCTAAAAATACCCCGGAGAGATTCTTATCTCTACTCAACAGAATAAAGAGAGGCTTGACTCTCTCAATATGACTCGGCATACTAAAAGCATGTTTATGAAGAGATTTAGCTCTCTACACAACAGAACAACAAGAGACTTGACTCTATCAGTATATCTCATGGGCTAAAAATACCCCCGGAGAGATTCTTATCTCTACTCAACAGAATAAAGAGAGACTTGGCTCTCTCAATATGACTCGACATACTTAAAGTAAGTTTATGAAGAGATTTAGCTCTCTACTCATCAGAACAAAGAGAGAGCTGAGTCTCTCACTATGTCTCATGGGCTAAAAACACCCCGGAGAGATTCTTATCTCTACTCAACAGAATAAAGAGAGACTTGGCTCTCTATCTATAACCTCCTGGAAAGATGCTTATCTCTTCTCAGCAGAATAAAGAGGACTTGAATCTCTCAATATGCCGCATGGGCTAAAAATACCCCGGAGAGATTTTAATCTCTACCTAACGGAATAAAGAGAGACTTGACTCTCTCAATATGTCTCCACAATCAAAAAAAATAAGTTTATGAAGGGATTTAGCTCTCTACTCATCAGAACAAAGAGAGAGCTGAGTCTTCCAGTATGTCTCATGGGCTAAAAATACCCCGGAGAGATTCTTATCTCTACTCAACAGAATAAAGAGAGACTTGGCTCTCTATCTATAACCTCCTGGAAAGTTTCTTATCTCTTCTCAGCAGAATAAAGAAAGACTTGAATCTCTCGGTATGTCTCATGGGCTAAAAATACATCGAGAAATTTTCATCTCTACCTAGCAGAATAAAGAGAGACTTGACTCTCTCAATATGTCTCGACAATCTAAAAAATAAGTTTATGAAGGGATTTAGCTCTCTACTCATCAGAACAAAGAGAGAGTTTACTCGCCCACTATAACTAAGAAGTCTTAAAAAATAACTTCTTGAAGAGAATTAGCTCTCTACTCATCTGAACAAAGACAGTCTTTACTCTCTTAATATGCCTGAGTAGTAATTAAGTTATTATTTATCAGTTCAATTCGATACATATTCAACGATTATGATGTTTATGGGTTCGCATGATTTCTTACTGAGGGGTGCAGAGTGAAGAGGGACACGACTACTAATTATGAAAGAATTTGGGGGAGTATTTGTGATCTCTATTGAGGGAAATGCTGTTAAAGTGCAAATATAATCGAATTTGGGAGGATGCACGGATGGTCCTTGTTCATCTGACTTTGTTTCTTTTGGCGTCCTTCCTTCATGCACTTTGGCATGTCTTTTCTTGGAAAAATGGGATGGAAATATTCGATCGCATTCGGAGCAATGAAGTGTATCTAGGAGATAATTCTTGCGATAAGTAATCTCGTCGATTTCTACAATCTTCTGTCCAGGGTGATGCTTGGAGTAATGAGCTCGAAGGCGAGATGGATTAGACTGATGTTTATTGCACAGTACACAGAACGAATTCATTACGACCGCTCCTGATGACGTAAAAAAATGCAAATGAAACAAATATTGTGCGGTTAGGTAATTAGCAAACCAGTAGGAAAATGATCACAATCTTTTCCTCAAGTATGAAGGTGCTCAATTGTCTTATCTCTCAAATTAGTAATTTATGTTTCTACGCTAATATTGACATTGTATTTATTCCTCATTTAGCCGAAGGACAATCAATAAAAGCCAGAATAGTATGTGATACGTGTCTAAACGAGTAAGAGAGTAGGGGTATTTGTTTCAAAGAGAGACTCACAACAATGGTCGACGTTCTACAGATTAGATGCGAATATCATAATCACTTGACTTTTCGTTTGGTCGCGAGCTTTTTGTTCCAACAATTTATTGCCTATGTATTTTGGTAGATGGGACTTATTCACGTCATCGTTCTAGAAACATCACTCTTTATTCAGTATTAAAAAAGCTCTCGTACGTTACCTACGCAAATCGTTCTGCATGGGTTTTCTGTAGTGTTTTTTTCTCGTTCTGTTTCACAACAGATCTGTGTGTTTAATGCAAAATTCATATACTCAATTGAGATTTGTTTTTCATTGGACGTCGTGAGATGTGGTCTAATTCATCATCAACAGAGGATCAAATAAAACTGTACGGTAAGTGTTCTTTCGCAATATCCAACTTATTGTTGCATTCAGGACACCCACTTCATCACTTTCGTGAGCGTATTCCCAGCCGCAATGACATAATATTTGATGAAATTCACGAATGTAGAGTAAATTGTACTGTTTTTGGGTTCTCAATAAGGAACCGTCGTGATGCAACTCGTTCAAATAGGTCTACTGTTCACTGTATCTCTGAAGTGGAGGTAGTTGAGGCCGTAATCAATGATTTTATACACGAAGTGTTTCTCATAGACATTGGGGATCAATTCATTGTGAAGAATATCTCATTTGCTGTATATCACTCAGAACTATTTACGTCCCATGATGGCCCATATATGACTAATGTTGACCACAACACAGATATAGGAAAAGAAGTTGCTCGATTGTGTGAAGAGCTAAGTGACGATTATCCCACTGGACTCCTTGTAAAATCGGATTTTCCGATAACCTTTGAATTGTGGTTATCTTGATAAAGTATTAAAGTCAATCTTGTTGAAGCAAGGGAGTCTGATTATCAGGTACGGATAAGAAGAGAGCTCATACGCTCAATTTGTTTGTGTTTTCGAGCACAGTGGTTGATTTATTATCATCATTCATCAATGAAATATCTATTCATTGCTCGAATGCATGAGTAGAACGATACGCATCACGATGATCTGATTTCTGAATTTTCAAAATCATTTATCAGTATTAACTTCACCTCAATTTTCACTTAATTTCGGAGCAGCCGGAATATGTTTCACAGCCAGGTTTTAGGGAAAAAAGTTCCATCGAGGAATATCAACCAAATTGATAACGTCTCGAAGATAGGATTGGTAAAACGTTGCCTTCTCGCGTCTGTTTCTGACTATGCGTAAAAAAGGAAAAGCTATCAACATGCAATTCTACCTTTTAATATGGCTAATTTAGAGGACGCTTTCTTGCGTTTGTTAATGCCCTCAAAGTACACTGTCAAGCTCAATCGGCTTGCGCTCGTGTTGCATTCAGTCATAATAATGTTTTCACGCTTGCACTGCCCTTTCACTTCATTGTTCACCGATGCACTTGTTTTCAGTTTCATGCCGATGAGTGGCTTATATATTTATCGATTCCTCTCCCCCCCCCTCTCCTCGTTTGTTCTCCTCTTCTTTTGGGGAAATCGCCCGCGGGAATGGGCGATTTCCCCAAAAGAAGAGGAGAACAAACGAGGAGAGGGGGGGGGAGAGGAATCGATAAATATATAAGCCACTCATCGGCATGAAACTGAAAACAAGTGCCATCGGTGAACAATGAAGTGAAAGGGCAGTGCACGCGTGAAAACATTATTATGACTGAATGCAACACGAGCGCAAGCCGATTGAGCTTGACAGTGTACTTTGAGGGCATTAACAAACGCAAGAAAGCGTCCTCTAAATTAGCCATATTAAAAGGTAGAATTGCATGTTGATAGCTTTTCCTTTTTTACGCATAGTCAAAAACAGACGCGAGAAGGCAACGTTTTACCAATCCTATCTTCGAGACGTTATCAATTTGGTTGATATTCCTCGATGGAACTTTTTTCCCTAAAACCTGGCTGTGAAACATATTCCGGCTGCTCCGAAATTAAGTGAAAATTGAGGTGAAGTTAATACTGATAAATGATTTTGAAAATTCAGAAATCAGATCATCGTGATGCGTATCGTTCTACTCATGCATTCGAGCAATGAATAGATATTTCATTGATGAATGATGATAATAAATCAACCACTGTGCTCGAAAACACAAACAAATTGAGCGTATGAGCTCTCTTCTTATCCGTACCTGATAATCAGACTCCCTTGCTTCAACAAGATTGACTTTAATACTTTATCAAGATAACCACAATTCAAAGGTTATCGGAAAATCCGATTTTACAAGGAGTCCAGTGGGATAATCGTCACTTAGCTCTTCACACAATCGAGCAACTTCTTTTCCTATATCTGTGTTGTGGTCAACATTAGTCATATATGGGCCATCATGGGACGTAAATAGTTCTGAGTGATATACAGCAAATGAGATATTCTTCACAATGAATTGATCCCCAATGTCTATGAGAAACACTTCGTGTATAAAATCATTGATTACGGCCTCAACTACCTCCACTTCAGAGATACAGTGAACAGTAGACCTATTTGAACGAGTTGCATCACGAAGGTTCCTTATTGAGAACCCAAAAACAGTACAATTTACTCTACATTCGTGAATTTCATCAAATATTATGTCATTGCGGCTGGGAATACGCTCACGAAAGTGATGAAGTGGGTGTCCTGAATGCAACAATAAGTTGGATATTGCGAAAGAACACTTACCGTACAGTTTTATTTGATCCTCTGTTGATGATGAATTAGACCACATCTCACGACGTCCAATGAAAAACAAATCTCAATTGAGTATATGAATTTTGCATTAAACACACAGATCTGTTGTGAAACAGAACGAGAAAAAAACACTACAGAAAACCCATGCAGAACGATTTGCGTAGGTAACGTACGAGAGCTTTTTTAATACTGAATAAAGAGTGATGTTTCTAGAACGATGACGTGAATAAGTCCCATCTACCAAAATACATAGGCAATAAATTGTTGGAACAAAAAGCTCGCGACCAAACGAAAAGTCAAGTGATTATGATATTCGCATCTAATCTGTAGAACGTCGACCATTGTTGTGAGTCTCTCTTTGAAACAAATACCCCTACTCTCTTACTCGTTTAGACACGTATCACATACTATTCTGGCTTTTATTGATTGTCCTTCGGCTAAATGAGGAATAAATACAATGTCAATATTAGCGTAGAAACATAAATTACTAATTTGAGAGATAAGACAATTGAGCACCTTCATACTTGAGGAAAAGATTGTGATCATTTTCCTACTGGTTTGCTAATTACCTAACCGCACAATATTTGTTTCATTTGCATTTTTTTACGTCATCAGGAGCGGTCGTAATGAATTCGTTCTGTGTACTGTGCAATAAACATCAGTCTAATCCATCTCGCCTACGAGCTCATTACTCCAAGCATCACCCTGGACAGAAGATTGTAGAAATCGACGAGATTACTTATCGCAAGAATTATCTCCTAGATACACTTCATTGCTCCGAATGCGATCGAATATTTCCATCCCATTTTTCCAAGAAAAGACATGCCAAAGTGCATGAAGGAAGGACGCCAAAAGAAACAAAGTCAGATGAACAAGGACCATCCGTGCATCCTCCCAAATTCGATTATATTTGCACTTTAACAGCATTTCCCTCAATAGAGATCACAAATACTCCCCCAAATTCTTTCATAATTAGTAGTCGTGTCCCTCTTCACTCTGCACCCCTCAGTAAGAAATCATGCGAACCCATAAACATCATAATCGTTGAATATGTATCGAATTGAACTGATAAATAATAACTTAATTACTACTCAGGCATATTAAGAGAGTAAAGACTGTCTTTGTTCAGATGAGTAGAGAGCTAATTCTCTTCAAGAAGTTATTTTTTAAGACTTCTTAGTTATAGTGGGCGAGTAAACTCTCTCTTTGTTCTGATGAGTAGAGAGCTAAATCCCTTCATAAACTTATTTTTTAGATTGTCGAGACATATTGAGAGAGTCAAGTCTCTCTTTATTCTGCTAGGTAGAGATGAAAATTTCTCGATGTATTTTTAGCCCATGAGACATACCGAGAGATTCAAGTCTTTCTTTATTCTGCTGAGAAGAGATAAGAAACTTTCCAGGAGGTTATAGATAGAGAGCCAAGTCTCTCTTTATTCTGTTGAGTAGAGATAAGAATCTCTCCGGGGTATTTTTAGCCCATGAGACATACTGGAAGACTCAGCTCTCTCTTTGTTCTGATGAGTAGAGAGCTAAATCCCTTCATAAACTTATTTTTTTTGATTGTGGAGACATATTGAGAGAGTCAAGTCTCTCTTTATTCCGTTAGGTAGAGATTAAAATCTCTCCGGGGTATTTTTAGCCCATGCGGCATATTGAGAGATTCAAGTCCTCTTTATTCTGCTGAGAAGAGATAAGCATCTTTCCAGGAGGTTATAGATAGAGAGCCAAGTCTCTCTTTATTCTGTTGAGTAGAGATAAGAATCTCTCCGGGGTGTTTTTAGCCCATGAGACATAGTGAGAGACTCAGCTCTCTCTTTGTTCTGATGAGTAGAGAGCTAAATCTCTTCATAAACTTACTTTAAGTATGTCGAGTCATATTGAGAGAGCCAAGTCTCTCTTTATTCTGTTGAGTAGAGATAAGAATCTCTCCGGGGGTATTTTTAGCCCATGAGATATACTGATAGAGTCAAGTCTCTTGTTGTTCTGTTGTGTAGAGAGCTAAATCTCTTCATAAACATGCTTTTAGTATGCCGAGTCATATTGAGAGAGTCAAGCCTCTCTTTATTCTGTTGAGTAGAGATAAGAATCTCTCCGGGGTATTTTTAGCCCATGAGACATACTGAGAGATACAAGTCCTCTTTATTCTGCTGAGAAGAGATAAGCATCTTTCCAGGAGGTTATAGATAGAGAGCCAAGTCTCTCTTTATTCTGTTGAGTAGAGATAAGAATCTCTCCGGGAGGTTTTTTTTTTAGCCTGGTGAGTAGCGAGAAGACTTTCCAAAGAGACCTAGAATTTACTGCCTCTCTTCTCTCTATTTATTTCAGACTCATTAACTTATTTCGCAGTGCACATCAAAGTATGTGGTTTGATGAGTCTTGTGTCTATTTCCCATTGCTCACTCACTTACTTTTTTCTGTTTGTCGTGTCGCAGATAACATACGCATGATTAATTTTCATTGAAGAACCCTACAACAACTTCAATCGCCGACTGAGTTTTCTATACTTCCGCTGCTATTTTCCACAGAATGTCATTGAAAGTGAGTAGAAAGTGGGGCATCGTACATAAACTCCCAGTACGTTCTTGGGGGTACTGATTGGCCTCTGTGTGGTGTGCTGCAGTGAATTTGTAGGGTTACTATGTTGGTTATGGTGCGGTACAGTAAAGAAACTTTTACGCATAATTGGGAGTGTGGTAATAACGAATCTAGTGATTTATGGGTATGGTATGAGTCAGAATAAGGCGATTACTGACATAGATGATGAAGTGATGTTGGTTAAGGGCAAGAGCATTTTCTTCTGCATTAACATCACATTTGATACTGGTTAGAGAGTGTGTGAGATTGAGGAGTGAAACATTCAGTACATGTCCATAATCGAGTATCATACCGTTCCTGACCGGGGATACGGATTACCTGAAGAGATAAATCGTTAGAATGTGAGAGGAATATGAGCTCAATGACTTTTCAGATTGCAACGACTTGTTGAGTGGTCAATCAAACGCGAGATGCACGAATAAGGCTATGAGGTGTGTTATTTTGACTTATTTTGCAACAAAGGGAATAAGACTACCCTTTGATCCATTTCCTAGAGGAATCGCACTCCGTGAAGTTGCTGAAGTCTAGTTCTCTGTGGTTCGGAAGCTTAGTAACACCAGTTTATCAAGATTTTTCGTATTGGGCTTAAGCACTTGCAACTCTATCAACGAACCAGTCAATGATGTAATTTGTAGGTTGAACACAATGGGAGAGCGCGTCACGTGGCCAAATGAGCCTACGCGAGAAGAGCAGATAACCCTATATGGTGAAGCTTGTTTTCTACTTCTTTTTTGAATTCACTAATACAGGATTTCCTCTGGATCACTTCTTTGAAATTAATGGACCCCTTATTGGCACCCATGTGCACGTAAAACCCAGTAGAACGTACACTTTTGAAGGATTCAAGTTTAGAAATCTCTCAGATTCCAAGTTCAATATGAAATTAACCGCAGAAGATATACTCAATCATTCTTTCTACGTTTTCGCAATTCAAATACTGAAACTGAACCTCCTAGCGACGGATGTGCATTTGATGATGATTTCCCCTTCTCCTTTCTATGGATTGTGCATTAGCTTAAGACAGCCCAAAATAAATCCCGGCAGTACTATACTCAACTATATTGAACAATTTTCACCGTTAAATAGATTCTCAACGAATTCGCATGCTCCTCTTACATTTGTATTTTCTGTTTATTCGAAATTGCACTTTTTTTTATCACACACAAATGAATTAATATTGGACACCTTCAAATGCACACATGTTGAAAAAACAATTGGAAATCTTGAAATTCAGACATTAGATTGTTGTGGACTCAAACAAGACAACTAAAATTTGCCTCATCTGATCGTTAAAAAAAATTGTTCCATTAAACTAATATCTATCACCGTATTCAAGAGCCGGAATGTAAATTAGTTTATGTGATACTGCATCTCTATGCTAATGGTTATGCCCTTTGGCTTGTACTCCTTGTGAATATGGCACATTTTATTTCTTGATAATCGTGCGATTTGTGAATTGTGAAGTCCTCTTAGAGATAAGAAGGAATGATAAACGTGATAGTTACTGATTAATCGAGTGACTGATCGTATTTTGTTGAGAGGAGTGCAAAGATGCCCATATCGTCATTGTTTAGGCATCTTAAAGGTGAGGTAGATAAAATCGATATTCTGTGATTTATCGATTTCCTGATCAGTTTGATCACTGATCGTGTTTTGTTGAGAGGAGTGCAATGATGCCCATATCGTCATAGTTTAGGCATCTTAAAGGTGAGGTAGATAAAATCGATATTCTGTGATTTATCGATTGCCTGATCAATTTGATCACTGATCGTGTTTTGTTGAGAGGAGTGCAAAGATGCCCATATCGTCATAGTTTAGGCATCTTAAAGGTGAGGTATATAAAATCGATATTCTGTGATTTATCGATTGCCTGATCAATATGATCACTGATCGTATTTTGTTGAGAGGAGTGCAA
>LS501153.1:444476-465269 GCA_900490845.1 Pristionchus japonicus | reverse complement strand
AGAATCGGGCTAGGGACAAAAGCTATTTTTGGAGGGCGGGAGCCAGCATTACTGTTTGGCGCAGTCGGTAAGAGACTGGTCTAGCAAGCACAGCTCTCTCCTCCCTCCCGGGTTCGACTCCCGGCCGATGCACTACACCACTAGACGCACCACGAGTGTCTTGAGTGTTTTGCCCAAGTGTAAAGAGCATAATACTGTGGAAGTGACCATTTCTTGACCAACAAACATCACTAAGCTAAACTTTTCGTATTTTTAGACTAAGCAAATATTTCGCGATCCTTTCGAAAGAAAAACGAAACTCCGATTAAAAACAAGTCATGACTAAACTTTTTCGTATATCTATGCTTGAATTGCTCACCGTTGTAATCATTCTTGGGATGAGCGTTGTATTGAATCACTTCGTTCAGCTCCAAGAATGTCTGCTTCATCCTCTTCTCTCTCTCCGCCGTTTCCTCTCTCTTGCTCTTAGCCTCTGCCATCCACCTCCGTGATTCCTCTGCATTCGCTCTCTCCTTCTCCTCCCACTCTCTATCCACCTTCCGCCGTCTTTCCTCTTGTTCCTGCTTCTTCCGTCTTTCCATCTCCTCGCGTTGCTTTCTCTTCTCCTCTTCATTCTCCTTCGGCTTCTGCACAGAAGCTTGCAATCCATGAGAAGACGGCCCGGGAATGTCTGAGCAATCACAATTATCATTCAGAAAGCGCTCAACCATTAGGTGAGCGATCGCTACAAAACAATAGTTGGCTTCTCGGTGGTAGGTCAACATGTAATACTTTCTCTGAAATGCTCACCTCTGACTGGTTTATTACACAGAACAAATTAGAACCTTTGTTCACAAACTTCCGAGAGGTTCATTTCCGAGAAAATAACATACTACTCACACTGAGATTGGGAACGATGATGAGGAGCAACGACTGGGACAGCAGGCGCTCTTCGTGGAGATCGATATCGTCTGGCTTCTCCACCCCCCAGATCAGCTCCCGATTGGTCCGAACGAGTACCTGAAATGAGGACATGAGTGAAGCAAACAAAAGCAAAAAGCGTAGTAACAGCGTGCTTACCATCCTGAGTTCTACTAGCATCCGTAGCACGATATGAGTTCCGATCAGCGCACTCACGCGTCGCACCTGGAATTCCTTTCTTTGTAAACAGGGATTTCAGCCGAAAGATGCGCAACACTGCGATTACGAAACATACCTAACGATTGCGACCGCGGAGGAGAACGAATGGCACTAATCACACTCGTTGAGAGAACTCTTCCTAAAATAATTTATCTATTGTCCATCACTCTTCTTTCGCTCCGTTTGTTCGATTGCAAACGAACAGTTTCGCCCAGACCTACCGGTATTCTTCTCCTCGATCGATCTGGATGAATCCTCGGCGGCCTTCTCTCTGATTGTTTTTTCCAATGTTATCGCATGTTGGAGCATCCTGTTGATTCCTCTACGCAGCACTAGCCAGATGCGAGAACCGTCAATTCCGGGAGGGTAAGTTATGCAGTTCGGATCAGCATATTTAGCTTGGAATTCCTTCACCAGATTCTCCAAGAAGACTTGAAAGTAAGTCTTGTCGTGAAAGTCCGATGAAGCGTCTGAAATCATGCGAGCAACAATATGCACCACTCGAGCAGTTTTGATCCAAAACATTTACTTCTTATGATTGTTTCGCGATATGATAAAGTAGTATTTCTTATGATTGTTTCGCGATATGATAAAGTAGATCAGGGATTTCGAAAGTCTAGTGCTGACAAAAAATCATAATTGCTCGATTGAAATGCTGTTCGAGTTCGTGAGCAATTGAATATTATTTAAGTCAACACATGACATGGGGATGGGGTGAGTTCATGAGCGTCCTTACCCATTTCGCCTCTCATCTCCTTTATTTTCTCCGCAATTTGTTCCAGTTGCTGTCTCATCTGCGCCGTCTGCATAGCCACTTTGTCTTGCCAGCTCTGATAAGTCAAGTGCGCGTCGCGTGGTTCTGAAGCGCATTGTTCTCGTAAATTTCTCAATACCATTATTAAAGCACCCAATTCAGGTTACACATGAGGATATTTCCAGAATGGCCCTCACCTGTATAGTAAGTGAGAAGAGGCTCGGCAGGAGTCGCAACCTCGCCAGCAAGAGCAATCGCTGCGCCTGGAATTTTTGCAATTTGCTATTTTCGATACATCAAAAGATCATTTCATCAATTGCGCCAATAGTCACCTAAAAAGGACATCGATAGTACACGAGTTTCGGCTTGTTTGCCTCGTTAATAAATGGTTCTAATGCAGTTTGCCCTAGGCAATCCATGTTATCCATCACCACACAATCTTATTCGAAATCCAGTAAAACTCTCTATTCTGCACACTGTGGTCTGCATATGGAGTAAAGACATAATGGAGAGCCACCTGCCCCTATTTCGATCCCTAAACACAAATACGTACCTCGGTCTGTCGGTTGTCCAGGGGGCGGCTGCTCTCCCTCAGGAGATTCCGTCTGCCTCTGTACCTGTGCTGATGGCTGTGTGTGTCCACGAGACGTCGTTCCGATGTCTACAATGATCATATCAAACGATGATGCAAACGCGCAAAATCATTCTATCTTAATTGTTCACTGACCACTCAGCTGGGTGATCGGTTGCTCCGCTCGAGGCACTGGTTGGTTCTGGATTGCTCCGCCCAGTTGTCTCATCCGTTCAGTGCAATCGTCAACCGCGTTCACCACATCGGGCTCGTCCGTTGAAGAGCGTAGGCAGTGCTCGGAACCTGCGAGAAGAGTCACTTCTATCTTGCCATTTCGAAAAAATAGTTGTGAGTCATATAAAAACAGTCTATCGAACGACTGATTCTGAACTACTCTCACCATCTCTGGCATTCGGAGCTGTTATTTCGTGGGCCTCAAAGAGAGAACGTTGAACTTGAGATTGTACCGACGAAGAGGACCGGGCTGCAATGAATGCATATCGATATCTGTCCTTCAAAATTCTAAATTAAAGTACAGCATTTATGTGAACTAGTAGCTAGGATGCACAATTCTAGCCCACACAACTAACCGTTGCTTGACTTCGAACTCGATTGCGGTGTCGTATTCATAGCATCCGGTAACCTGCAAGGTGTGCTGTTGTCCAATTTGTCATCCAATTGGATTCGTGCTCATAAAGTAAGGTAAGACCACTAAGAAAGGTGCGGGAGATGATTGCGAGGCGATTACACTCCGGCGAGTAAAATATCTCGCCTTCGTTTCCGAGTCATCTAATCACATTATTACTGCGTGGTCGATGATAATTACTGACCATGCAGATAAATCAACTCCAGATTTGACCGCACAGTGGACAACAGTCAGGAGTTGAAACTCCGAAGAACTCAACACTCCAGCACACTTCGCTATCTGAAAGGGATTGATTGAGTTCGTTCTGAACACGGCTTTCATACTCTGGTCGGGTGAATGTATCGCTGCGAAATGTCGAACATGTTTACATCTTTTTTCACGGGACGCACTTACCAAAACAGAACCAGCTTTCGAATGTCTCACATGAGATGGAAGCTGTAGTTCCTGCGGCCTGTTTAAGAATCCTCCACCCGGGGCATTAACTACTCCGACTGAGGACGACGGTTGAGAAGAGGGAGGTGGTGCTCCTTGGTCTCCTTGATTCGCTGCACCTATAACGTTATGATCTATTGTCCGGATAGACGACATTCCGACCTAGTTCCCAACATTAAATACTTGGGAACGAACCGTTCTGGTCAGCGATGAAATTGGACTGCACAGGCCATCCCAAATAAAAGTCGACCATATCATTCAACAGATCCCAAAACCACAGACCGATCGGATGATTGATAGGCTGCGCCTGAACAGCTTGTTTGTTCTGCCCGCCTCTGCGCTGCTGATGGTTCAGTGCCTCTTCCTTGTCAATCCTCGTCTTTGCACCGTACTGTGCAATGCTTTCTGCTGAGCCGCCACTCAACTGCTGAAACGATGACGCTTCTTATGTTGAGGTTCGGACACCTATTTCTACTACTCTTGCAAGTAGAAGTCAGCAACTCAGGATTGGAGGCAATTACTCACCTCGTTCAATCCAGAACCGCGCTGAACAGAGAGGGAATCGGCACGAATCGATCGTTGACTGAACTCTCCGTCTTCCTCCCTCCGTCTCTCGTTGTCGTTGATTAGAGAATCAGAAGATGCGGGAGGCTGGTCGTCCCGAGGCGATTCCGGAGATGATACCGGGTTGGGGTTGTCGGGATCGTAGGGAGTCGATGATCTCGAACGATCCCCCAGACCATCTCCTGAAGTTGAAAATCTTTGTTATCTGGCAAGCTATTGGAGAAGCAATGCCCGTGAATTGCTAGCACAAACAACTAACCATTTGTCGGCTCTTCCTCATCTTCCATTTCTCGCTCGTCATCTGGAGAGGATGGAGCAGAAGGAGAATACGAAGAGGTGCCATAGGAAGGTGTTGAAGGGCTATACTCAGGGGTGACGTAGCCCTCATTCGCTGCAACGAATGGGGGATACGAAAAGCTGGGAGGCGGAAGTGGGAGTGAGCTGCCCGGAGCAGCTCCAGCAATCACAGGAGCGATAGGCTTCACTTTCTGAAATATGGAAATAATTGTATTCAGGCTTCTGATTGCCGTTCTACTGCGATAAAGGAGTGCAGTGAAATGATTCCCATTGACAATGCCCTTACCGGAGCTACGTGAACCGGTTGATCAGTGAGCGGTTGTGAGTGCTGCCTCGAGGGAATAGGCGCCACATCACTCCTCTCCTTCTGAGCCGACTCTTGCGCAGTGGCATGCAATGGCGTCACCGTAACTGAACGAATGACGTCAAAAATGAACACAAAAAGGTTCACCACGCATTGCACAGAGCCAAACGGAATATGCTGTTTCCTAACCTTTCGGCATCGGCTGCGTAGCCAGGACTGCTCGTTGGTTCTGCTTGTCGCCACCTGTCGGAAGTGACACAGCAGCGACTCCGGAGGAAGATGTGGGAGGGTGGTGAGGCAGAGAGCTGGTCGGGCCGGTGGCAGCGACGACAGGAGTGGATGGAATCATTACCTGAAATATTAATAGGCTCATAAGCATATTAACTCAGAGGCTCCGTCGCAACGTTTTTTTTAAATGGTGACTGTTCTACTGCGAACAACAATTTCCAGTTTTCTCACCGGAGCATCGAGAAACGGCGGTCCAGAAGCGATAACAAGAGGTGGTCTTGTAGTCGGCTGTTCCCGCTGCATGCTTGAGGATCCTTGAGCGAGTTTCACTACGCTTCCAAACCAAGTACGAGGAGAGCGAGTCTCGTGTGGTGCCCGTTGGTACGGCATCAGATCTACAAAGGATACCTGTGTACTTCATGTTGATGCCATTTGCTAGGTTCTATCGTAACGTCTATATGAGGCCGTTCGCGTAAGGTTCAACAAGGTTCGACGGGGTTCTGGAACAGAGAAAAAAGCTGAAATGTCTATAAAGTTGGCTGAAGGGGTTATTTTCGTCCCTCTACGCGATGAGCGACTTGATTTCATCATATGTCCCCATTTCGCTCCGGGGGCTCACCCCTCATTTTTGACTTCAACTTGTTTTTGGCTGATTTTTTTACCAAAAAGGGGTCAAAATGGCCTGAAATCTGACTCCCCCCGACCAAAATCTCAAGCTCTATCGAATGGAACTACTCAATTTTTTTTGCCATTTTTCGTTCACGTGTTACAGCGAAATCTTGAGCCCATCAAATGAGCCGGAAATCCTTTTGCACGAAGAAAGAGGTCACTCCCCTGAACATTTTAAGCTATCGGGCGCCAAATTCCAACCTGGTCTAAGTGGTTTTTCATCGATTTTAGTGAAAACATGAAAAATAAAAGTGCCTGTATGCCATCATTATGGTGCTCATTTTGTAGAGCCGAAGTAGTTGATCTTTTTTTGTGAACACATTATGGCCTTAAAACTTCTTAGTAAGAAGTTACAGGTACTGAAAAAGTCATTAAAGTGAGTAGCGTTAAAATGGCAAGTTTGCCCGCTTGTAACTTCTCACTAAGAAGTTTTAAGGCCATAGTGAGTTCACTAAAAATGATCAACTACTTCGGCTCTACAAAATGAGCACCATAATGATGGCATACATGCACTTTTATTTTTCACGTTTTCACTAAAATCGATGAAAAACTACTTAGACCAGGTCGAAATTTTGTGCCCAAGGGCTTAAAATGTTCAAGGAAGTGACCTCTTTCTCCGTGCAAAAGGATTTCCGGCTCATTTGATGGGCTCAAGGTTTCGCTGTAACACGTGAACGAAAAATGGCAAAACAAAATTGAGTAGTTCCATTCGATAGAGCTTGAGATTCTGGTCGGGGAGTCAGATTTCAGGCCATTTTGACCACTTTTTGGCAAAAAAATCAGCCAAAAACAAGTTGAAGGCAAAAATGAGGGGGTGAGCCCCCGGAGCGAAATGGGGACATATGATGAAATCAAGTTGCTCATCGCGTAGAGGGTCGAAAATAACCCCTTGAGCCAACTTTTGGGACCTCTCAACTTTTTGCCTGTTCCATCAACTTGTTGAACCTTACGCAAACGGCCTCATATCTAAATACTCTAACATCAATTCCGTTCCTTCTGCTCTCAAAAAAACGAAGAAAAAGTTTCAAAACGTTAACTTCGGTAACGAACCGTTCCGTCCTGCGATAGCGAGATTGGCCATCGCTTGATGGGCTGTCTCCCACGCCTGCCGCTGGTCTGGCCGGGGATTGGGCTGGCCTCGAAGAGGAAGACCTACAATCACTGAATTTCGCAAGTAAAAACGTCTAATGTAATCCCAAGATCAAGTTCCAAGTAGACAAGGCAGCACTATCACACCAACAACCTTCCTTCTAATTGGGAACGTGTCTTACCCTGCTGGTCATAACGAACGATGTAGTTGATCGAATTTCCACGCATCTCCATCGAACCTCTAATCATTCCTCGCAGACTGAGTGCATCATCGAAATCGGGAGGCGTGTTCGTCGGTCCTGAATCATTTTCACTCGTAGTACGATGACATCAGTTTCGGCTCACGTTATGTTTTCTAAATCAGAGCTAAACAATCAGACCAATAAAGATTTCCTTTGGTCATGCACATCCCCGGACATAAGAGTTGATTGGCATTAAGTGATGCCTAAATATAAAACTGTGATGCTGGAAGCAAGCGGGTGGGTTGGAGAGTATTAGACGATGACCGGGAATGCGCAGGAGTACAAGATTCAAACCTCTCTGCAGGAGCTGATGTTGTTGCCCACGGCGTTGGTTCGGAGGGCTGAGTCGGCCTGCAATTTATTGTTCAATAACCCATTCTATCAGGGAATACTCAGTAATCTTCGTCATCGTTGTAGAATATCTTGTTAATTCTTAGTAGAGCAGATGGGAGGGGACGAAGTGGTAGATGGTGGAGATGGTTTTTACCAATGAACTACCCATTCTAAACCTAAGTGCCAAGCTGCTAATCTACCTTGGATCGGATGGGTAGGGGTCTGCCGATCATTGCGACGGGGCGAAGGCCCAGGCGGTCCTGCAATGAAACAAATCTATTTATCTGACGGTTAATCTAAGTATAGTAGACATACATGACCTCTCAATTTGCGTTTCAGACAAAGTGAGAGGTCGCAATTGCACAACCCGGTTGCGTACCTCTTCCGTTCGGCGAGACACCGTCGTGGATCTTCCGATGGTCGTTACCTTCAGACATTGCGAAGTTGCGAAATTACAGTTCGATTAACTTGAGTACCTGAAGCTGATTGGCTGAAAAGTGAGTGGGCGATTGAACAAACCGCAACAGAGAATCAGATATCATATTCGGTCAAAAACCGATATTTTTCAAGAAGAATCTGAGAATGAAATGAAAGTATTTATACCGAAACTGCATTAATCGTAATAGAAAACATAGAAATGGTCGATTGAGCAGAAAGGGAATTCTGGTGCATGTGTAATTAAATGTGGAAACGGTCTATAAATGAACTACATCGGATGAGAACTATTTCGCAATACCGTCTCTGGCATAACAATTGTTTCTAGTCTCCCAATATTATAAGGCAATAGGTCGGATGAGAACATTCGGATGATAACCTACCGGATGAGCACCAACTTCTCGCTTTTATTAGGTGCTAATACAGTAGGTTATCATCCGAATGTTCTCATCCGACCTATTGCCTAATGGTTACGCCGTATGAGAACATTGGGAGACGAGATACAATTGTTATGCCAGAGACGGTATTGTGAACTAGTTATCATCCGACTTAGCATCGCCAAATGTCTTGAAGACAGTCAACTTTGAGTGCGGAACTGGGTTAGGCGAATTTTTTACGGCTTCTCACTTTTTCATTACCAGAGAGCATTGCGAACTGAGAGACCGTAAAATTTTGTGCGGAAAGCAAGAGTTACTCTCCTTAATCCACACACTCTCGCAGTCATCGTGAGAGCATTCAGAATGAGGAGAGTCTACTCTTGCTATCCAATACAAGAAGACGAACAACATTGAGTGAATAACTAGGAATACAAAATATTTTGGGCGCTCCTGCACTTTCCCGGACAACTCCAAATATCCCCATAACCATAACCCTGTAATTCGGATAATCGTAGTTGTCCGGGAAAATGCAGAAGTTCACACTTCAAATGAGCTCCGCTTATCCCTCAATTTGCATACATTTGCCGATATCGGCCGTAAAAGAGATTTCTACTCTCTGGTTATGCAATTTGAGGGATAATCGAGACCCATTTGTCGTATGTCCGACTGGATGAGAACGATTCCGCCTCTTTCATAACTCTCGTCATTAGGTTCTCATCCAGCCGGTTCTAATACTTACAAACAAACAACCTTGAGTGAACAAATAAAGTCAAACTGAAAACTTCGCCTCTTAATTCGACGTGAGTATAATTACGAATGAGGGAAGGCTTTTTCAGTTTGACAAAGACTTCACAATTCGTGAAATTTAAATATGGACGGCTTCGCAAGAAATTGTCTCTTCATTTCACACACTCTCGTATATGTGAGAGTACGCCAAGTGAGGAGAGTCATTTCTTGCCAAGTCATCTAACTTGGAGGAGACAACATTGAGTGGGAAAATGTTCAGAATGAAGATTCCGTCAACTAGGGTTGCCGACTCGAACCCACTCGAAGACTTCGAGATGGTTCGAAGTCTTCGAATGAGAAGGGGCCACATGGAGAAGATTTCGAATTCGACTTCGAACCGGCAACCCTACCGTCTTCTCTGTTGCGCGCACGCAAAATGAAGACATGAAATCTCCATTCTGTGAATCCTAAGAATGGGGTGAACAAGAATGACGCCTAATAGGGGTCGCCGACCTCTTGCAGGTCGAGATGCGCGGCGGAAGAGGAGCGAAGTCGAGGGCAGGAGAGGAGTTTTGAGGGGAGGAGAGGAGAGAAAAGCACTCGATGAAGGCTCCTGCAAGTAAGGATATGGGTTCTCTAGTAAATATTTGAAGCATTTATCGGTTCAACATCGGAAAATTACGAAGTTCACTAACTAGGAGCTTATGAGAAGCATTCACTCACCCGAATGATCTACGATGGCAGTCCAATCGTGGTGACTCGACAGAGTAAGAGAGGAAAAAATGGAGGCGAGGAGAAAGGAGAGTGACCTGGAACGGAAACACTGTCATTTCTTGCAAATCTTATGGGTCTGGGCCTGAATCGAGAACCAGAGAAATGAAACCGGAAACCTCGTCACTCCCAGGGCGGAATGATCTATTCGAAACCGCCGTATTCAAAACTGTTCTAATGAAATGAGACATTCCGTAACCGAAACTTTGACTACGCTCTCTCATTTTCCTCTTGTCTCTCTCCCTATTGTTCAAATTCGTCAGTTACAAAACAACCGGCTGATCGACCGCCTCGTTGTACTCCGACGAGTACGAATGGATTGTTTTGAGAGTAGAGTTACGAAATGTCCGAATCCATTTCTCTGGTTCGCGATACAGGGCCCCACCATCTTATGGTATTCGATCCCATATTATTGAAGTTTTAAGAGAGATTCACTGGTTTTAAAGAGTATTCCCTCTCGTCGATTTTGAATAAGATCGAAATCGGAACTTTGGCATTTACCAAAATGAGCGGAAGGAGTTTCAGAAACAGTCTAACAAAGATATCGCGGAAAATTAGCCTATTGGTAACGACAACTTCTAGTCTGTTGGTCGGGTGATGCGTGGTTGGCAGAAGGTACTCTCAATTATCACTGCTTTTTCGTTTACTCGAGTATGATTGGTTTAACCCCTTGCTATCTCAATGATTAGATAAGGCGAAGGCTAACGCGGATCGGAAGGCGTAGCGACACGCTATTCATTGGCTGTTGTTGTCAAACTGTAAGCTCGCTCTCTCTTTCGATCACATCAAAAGGATAGAGAAACTTTCTGGATGTTGCAGCATCACGAAGTACGGGAAAAAACGGATACGAAACGTTCACAAAAAAACCAGCACGAGAGTGAAAGGCGCAAAACAGTAGAATACTGTTGAAATGATCGAATGCGATTTCGAAACAACTCCAAATAGAGCCAAAAATGCCCTTCCAGCGAATCTCAATAATGGAAGATAATAATAATAACTCAATAATTGAACGATGGAAGAAGGAACTGGCGCGTTGAAGAATATCCCAGAAGGAAGAGAGAAGAGAGGAGATGTAACGGAGAAGGGAGGAGGATGGGAAGTGGAGGCACTTAAAACGGTCAGAGTCGGCGCGCATCGATCAACGCACTCGCCACAGAACGAGGGAATTCGTTTTCGCTCATCGTACAAGGCATCTTACTTGTGCTCTCCACTCATCAGATAAATCAAAATTCGAGATAAAATACGATTCCTCCTCTAGCTGCGCATCGATATATGCCCAAAATCAGCAGGCTGTGTAAGTTACTGGGATCCGTAAGAAGGAAGTTGTCCGACTCTCTCCATTCTACGTGAATTCTCGCCGTTTCTGATCAGAGCGAGGGGCAAATGATTAGAGAGAACAGATAAACAAGCAAATTTCTAGAAAATCTGTCATTTTCGCATGCTTTCAATCGTGAAGAAGCGTCGGAAACAAATAGAGTCAGAGCTATTTAGACAATAGCGCGTGAACAAATCATTAAACCTTACTCACTTCGCCATGCAACTGCAGCTCCTTCCTGAGATCCACTGCTTCATCCAGTTTCATCAGTGTCGGCGATTTCGGCCGAAGCTCGGAGGTACCTGCTGCAATTCAGTCAGTTTCGCCACTTATGCCGTTCCGTGCCAAGCCCCACTCCCCTCGACTCCTACCGTTGATTGGAAGAGGGTCGGATCTTTAGACAAAGGGCTTAAGTCTAACCATAAGCTCTCAAAACCCCTTCTACAACTGGAGGAGGCGGGGCCTGGCACGGAACGGCAAAATTTCCAAAATTTCAAAAGCACGGATTATGTTTTCCGTCCCCGTAAGACCTCCCCTAACTAGTAATCGATAGGGGAGGTACACGCGGGTATCGCTAAGGTAGGTCACCCACATCCCCTCTAGACAAGTCTACATTTGTGAAATGATCGCAGATTTTCGAAAAAAAGAGACGGTGATGAACTCACTCCTCCTCAATGAGACAGTAAACGGCGTCGCGGCGCGTGATGTTTGCTCACTCTCGCACGATGAAGACTGAAATGGGTGGAAATAAGTGAAAATAAAAGCTAAATAATGATTCATTCATGAAATGCGCGGCAAATTGAGGGTAGAATGAATGAGCGAAGCAGTGAGTTGAATGCGCTCTTTCTGTAATCTAAACAGTCGCTCTGCCAACGAGCGATGCGCTCTCTGCAATCTGCACACTCTCTCATCAGTATAAACAGGCGAGATATCACACGAAATCGAGAGAATCAGGCTATTGCATGCTTATAAACTATCGCCGCTTCTCAATCTCCTAAATGTTAGGGTTGGGGATCCACTTCGTTATTCAAAGAAGGATCAGTTTCCGAGTGATCTACGATTAACAGAATGGTATAAGTCTAGTGAGCGCCTATTTGGACAAACAACAAACATCGAGCGACGTCTAATCGAAAATCTGAACCAATTTGCGACAACAGCAACTTTCGCTTTTCGAAAGCGCATGCTTGGTCAGCGCGTGAGAGGGTAAAACGGAACGCGGAGAGTCACTTTCGCTCATCCTCTTATCGAGTTTCGAAAGCAGTGAGAGAACTGAAAGTGAAAACGGCGCCGTTGACCGTTCGCTTTGCTTGAGAAGAGCACGAAAACGAGGAAAGAAAAGAATGAAAGTAATTACCGAAAAATAAACAGGTAAGGCGGCGTGTTTGAGATAAATCAATCAGTATTCGATTCGCATGAAATCGCAATGACACGACAAGGTGCCAGTATGGCTGCGAGCTGCCAGAAAGTACGCAATGTAGAAGAAGTGACCATTTAGATACTCGTGAGCGCAAATGGATGCTAGAGAAGAAACGGACACTAGAATTGCAGATTTCACAGCAAAAGCGTGAAGAGCCAGAGATATTAGAGTGAGAACGTTTCCGTACGTACTCGAAATGGGCAGAAAAGTGAAAGTAAGAGCGAAGGAGTGCTCGGGGATGTTATCTGATCCGCGATCTACTGCGATAGCAAACGCAATGCCGTTAGAAGCGCCAATGAACTCATTTGAGCATGAAGTTGTGAAGAGTTTATTGCAAGCGGAACATTTGAACTAGCGAAGAAAACGGTGCATCGAGATCGGAAAGAATGATGATTCATGAGAAAAACGAGTGTGAAATCGATGTAAAAGCAACAAGTACCGCAGAGACCAAATTCGGAACGCACGGAAGCGACGCGTGGCTGTGTGAACTGCGATTAGGGCATGTTCCTATTGCGCTTTCTCTCTAAACGGGCGGTCCGAGATGCGAGAGTAATAAGAATGATTGTGGCGATTAATAAGCGACTGAGATGCAGGTAAGTGATAGACAACGAAAAATTTCGAGCGTTCGGGTAATGAGTGCGCTATCAGCTCACTAGAGCAGAGTGAGAATCAAAGCGAAAGTGAACGCGTGGAGAGAAACGAGAGACTCTTTCCTATTCATATTTGCGATCAGAGAATATGAGGGAGAAGGTAAACTCGAGAGGCTCACTGACCATTCATCCCCGCGTGCGAAACAATGACTGAGATCGAAGAGCACTGCTAGCAATATCAAAAGTTGCTACTCAATAACCAACCGATCATAACGTTGGAGTGTGAGCGGAAACGAGGTGGGAACATTTGGAGGTAATGTGAGAGAGAATTTGAGAAGATCAACATCATTATTATGATTCATCTGCGAACTCTTTTTCTCTCCGTGAGAAGGTGCAACTGAACATTCAGAATATCTCAATCACTGCGGAACTGATAAGCTTGCTGAACAGCTGAGAACTGTCAGCAAACAAATGTGTTTCATGATCATTCGCAAACTGACATGATTCGCGAGGCGCGTTGTTTCGAAATTGCATTCCAGCTGATAACGTTGTTTTGCAAGGGATAAATTCGTGGATGACTACAAATGCTGTCTGAGGAAACAACTGGAACCTACAGTGAAATGGAAATCGAGATACTTTGAGAGACTGGCAGATTGGAAGTGCATCAGTAATAAATGAACTCTCTCACGGAACTCTATAGTGTAACGCGAGGACGGGTCCGGACTGGGTGGAAGGAAGAGAGAGATGAGGCAAGCATGCTAAAGTGCAATCGAAATACGGCGCATCTTCTCTTTTCTGCTAAGTAAGAGCATGTAATCGAGAGGCGCACCGGTCATTTGTCACCGCATGATAACCTATCGAGGTGATCTAAGCGGCAAGCACTACTAGTAACAGTTGTTCTCAACAGTAGCTACTCCGAAGAGGATCGGATAAGACGTGTGATCAGAAACGGCGACAAATGAGCGGGAAGTGTGGTGAAGGGAGGGGATACGCTGTCGTTTGATTCATGTGTGCAATTTGATTCGCATCCTCAAACAGATCACTACTTTAAGATAATATTAGTGAAGAAAAGGAAGCTGAACACACGGAAACAAGCACTCGCGGCATTGAAAAGCGGAGTTAAATCTCTGAGAAATGATTGGAACGCGGGCGAAAACGAAAGAGTTTGAAGATTACTCACTAACCCAGAAGATTCGCACCGCTCCAGGCCGTTTCGAAATGGCCAGTACGCTGATCAGATTGCTTTGTCAGTGATACGAGCAAATACTTGCAAACAGGCTGTCAGAGGAAGAAATCGGAACTTGAGGCACAAATGATAAAGAGCGGCCGCAGGTCTTGTGACAGAGGCGTATTATTGGCATGTGAATGAGGAGATTTAGCAGTCAGTCAATTGGAAAAGCCTGAGCGAGAAAAGCCGAGGACTCTCTACGAGTGAACTCAATGAACTCTGCGCTGTAAAGTCGGAGACGAGAGGGAAGAAAGCAGACGCAAACAACTGCTATGCAGTTCAAGAGGCCAGTGACAAGCCAGGAAAAGATCAACGGGAGTTATTTGAGAGGGGAAATCCTAATTTTGTTCAGGAATACTGTCCAACGTCTAGCCAACCAGTCGTATTTCAGGAATATGCGATACTCTTCGGGAAGTAACTGCGTCTCAATGATCATCGCACTAACCAAGGATGATTGCAGGGATAAATGATCTCGATTCTAGACGAATTGGGCTCAAAATGGACACAAATAAGAAGAGATATTTTTGGGTTCAGTGCTACGCACGATTGATAACAGTCCCTAGAGAGGAACAATGAGTCATTAAGCGCGGAGCTCAACAGAATGATCACATTCTCATCAAACAACAGGGGGACCGCGCACTGCCTTTCGTCAGTGAAACTAACGACAAAGTATTAGTTCAGAGAAAGTGAAACAATCGGCGATCAAAGTGGTTTTTAGAGCGCCGGGAAGGAAATTGTGAACATGTGCGTGCGGAATTTGTTGGTTCTGGTGTTTCCTACCCTTGCAAGTGCGTCCTCTCTATAATTCGCGCCACTCATCTAATCAGAGGCCAGATATGAGAGCGAACAAAGAGGGAAATTGCCGCGAACAGAGTCGAGAAACGGCCTGATTCTCTGCATTTTGCACGGTTGTTCACTGGTTAGACAGTGCGAAGAGAAGAGAGATCACTGAGTTCGAGTGGGCAAGCAACTGATAAGACAGCAGCGAAAGACATTCGGAGTGAGAACTTGAACGGAATTGAATGAGTAACAGGGCCTAAAATCAGAAAACAACGAACTCAATGAGGTCAGAGAGCGCAAAAGAATATTGAGAACGTATAGAATGAAACAACTCGTCGGCCTGATTGAATCTCCGCTCCTCTCGCTATGAATCGTGTCACGCTTATAGTCAGAGTCTAGTTAAGAGAGCGAACAAAAAGTGGAAAAGCGTCGAGAAATGGTATGATGATTCTCTGTATTCCGAGCATTACATCACTGAGGTTATACAGAGCGAAAAAACGGAATCGAAAAACTCACGAAAAGACGAAAAATCATTGAAGTCGAATTGACAAACAACTGATAAGGCAATAGCGAAAGACAGAAACTGTTCGTGCTGAGAAAGAGCATTAAAAGCGACAGAATCAGTCAACTCGTCGGTTCAAATGAATGCTGGAGCAGAGCAGAAACTTTGAACAACTTTGACAACTCGAACTAGGAGCACGAATTACGGCGCCTCTTCTGCTTTTTGATTAGACACCGCTCTGCGCCTCTCCGCATGATTCGTTTCTCGCAATATTGAGATGATAAGAGCAAGTCAAGAGTAAACAATCTCTGGAAGCCGACTTCAATCATGATAATCCCTCAATTCCCGAGCTCGCCTGTCGGCTAGAACGAGATAGCAGGACAAGTGAGGAGATGCATCGCCGCAAGCGCAATACTACAAAAATTTCACACGAAATCACACACGCCCCGTTTTCATTACAAAAAAAAAGAGCAAGACAATTGCATGCGGAGTAATCGAAAAACTACAAATATCTCTCACATGCTTGCTCGACCCCACTCAATCCCAACCTTAAGCACGAATAAGAGCGTAGCTGAATTCGAAAAGATTCGAGCGAGTACGCGAGCACTTTTGATCACGAAAAGACAAGAGACAATATGATTCGCTGCGGCGCGAGAGAGCATAGGAAACGGAGAGAATCCGACAATCGCGGCTTGATGCTTTCGTGTCACGTGCTCTCATGAATCACAAAGAGAGGCAGAGTATGGAGAGAATCGAGACCAGCAATCAACAGATGCACCGCACGTGCTCTCACAAGGAATAAGTACACAACGAGTAGGAAATATAAGCGCTGAAATAGAAGTGAAAGAGTCAAGAAACTAGCCAGGTCGCGCGAATTGACTGGAAGTTTTCACGAGACATTCAACGAGCCAGGTCGCGCGAATTGACTGGAAGTTTTCACGAGACATTCGAGCGTACACGCAGATTTGTCGATGGCTCTTATCAATTCGCTCGACGTCTGACTCTCTCTTATCAGAATGGTCCCTTCCTAGTTAGACGGAGGCAGGGAGTGTGGGAAATGGTGAGACGAAAAGTGGCAGTGTATTGCAGTCTCTTATCAGCGAGAAAAGTGGTCAAGAGTCGAGAAAAGACGAGGCGCGCGCGCAAATTCGAATGGAGAAGAATTCAATGCAGAATAATAGTGAGATTTTGCATTAAAACCGGGGAGATGGAAGAACGCGGTATATTTTCATGGTTTGAAGTAATTGCGAATGGATGGGATTCATAGTCGAGATTGAGAAGTTTATTTCTGACTTGACGTGCAAAAATCTACTGACAAGAGAAGCAGCAATGAAATATCACCTTGGAAACCACCAAGGATGTAGGGAAATCACGTGAATTTCACACACATCTCCTCTCCACTCGAAAAATGTAGTAAAAGACTCAATCTGTTCTCTCGAATGCCGGAGACTCCTCCAGTCGAAAGCAATGAAGCTGAAGACGACCACTGACTGTCCCGGTTCCTCTTTCTTCAAATGCGAGCTCAAAATTACCCCGAGATTCCTCTCAACAAACCCCTCACTTCTCACGTTTCTGTCTATCATCTCGGACGCAGCGATAAGCAGCAGTTTCAAACGTTTCCCGACGACTTTCACGATTATCAACACGCGGAATTCGCATGATAAGTCGATCGATCTTGAAGTGAACCATTCCGGATACAGCAATCAACTCATCTCAAAGATGACAATGGTGCGCATGTGGTTTCAAAAAGCGCGTTCGTGTTTTCGAAAGTCGAACACTGCGAATTCTGTCGTGGCATGCATGAAATCCAATGCCGCGGAAACACTTTATAAAATATTGATCGATTTATATGATCCAATAACACTAGTAATAGAATGGTCATCTCTGATCACTGTGTTCTGCGGAAGATGAGCAATACAGGCGTGAGAAAAATTGGGATATTCTTAGAGCCGGGAAATAGCATGACCGGAGCATCCATCTATGTGATACACACCTAAATCAACCGATTCTTTCCATATTCAACGCATCTGCTCTGACGACGAAACTGGAGATACAGTTACGTCCTGCTACCGTACCCTGAGTGTACAGTAACCTTATTCTACCGTACCCTGGAGATACAGTAACCTCCTTCTCTCGTACCCTGGAGATACAGTAACCTCCTCCTATCGTAGGCTGGAGATACAGTAACCTCCTTCTCTCGTACCCTGGAGATACAGTAACCTCCTCCTATCGTAGGCTGGAGATACAGTAACCTCCTTCTACCGTACCCTGGAGATACAGTAACAAATTTCTACCGTACCCTAGATATACAGTAACCTCCTTCTAACATACTCTGAGTGTACAGTAACCTTATTCTACCGTACCCTGGAGATACAGTAACCTCCTTCTCTCGTACCCTGGAGATACAGTAACCTCCTCCTATCGTAGGCTGGAGATACAGTAACCTCCTTCTACCGTACCCTGGAGATACAGTAACATATTTCTACCGTATGCAGTAACCTTCTTCTACCATACCCAGGAGATAGAGTACCTCCTACTACCGTACCCTGGAGAAACAGTAACCTCGTTCTCTCGTACCCTGGAGCTACGGTAACCTCCTGCTACCGTACCCTGGAGATATAGTAACTCCCTCCCGCCTGAGGCGTTGATTTAGATGTGGTCCGTTGGAAAGAATCTTCTTGGATTGTAGTAGAGTGAGGTGGATGGTCATGGGGATTGAGATGGTGTGGAACGGAATGAGGCAATTTCTTCCTTGGAGTCGTTCCCGAGAACTGGATGGTCTCATGGATGGGAATGAACGCACTGCAGTGATTATTGATGGAAGGATCGATTGCAGTATTAGTGGAAGTATGCACCTTATCATCAACAACACTGCCACTATTAGTGGTGATGGATGGATTGAGCTCATTGTGTTGTTCTATCTGGAGTGGAGAGGACTGATGGGTCTGCTGAATGGCCATGTTGTTCGGTGGAACCTTGTTGAATGGAGTAATGGAACTAGATTTGAGGTTATTCCACACCGACTGGTCATTGGAAGAGGGCTCTGCTACTATGCCAGTCACCACTACAGGGGCATTGATGATCTTATTCTGGAATAGATTACTGGAATGTGATTGTCCAATAATGATTGGTCCGAGACTGGATTGGATGAGCGAGTAACAACTGGGTAGAGATGTGGTGGTGGAATTTGCAAGGATAGTTTGGGTTCCACCAATCGAGATGAGGAGATCTGGGCGAACAGTGGTGCTCTGGGTCAGATGAGGGTAGTCACTACACTTGGATTGGACGATGGAATAATCTTCTTCCGGGAGTGGATGGTGATGCATGGGACTCGTGATTGGATTGTCTAGTACAATGGCATTGACGGAGAGAATTCCTTTCGTAGTGATGACATTCACTGTGACTACATCGTGAGTGTTGCCGCCAGTGATTCTGCCTCCGAAACCTCTGAGGGTCATGGGAATGGAGCTGTGAGGTTTGAGATTCAACTCATTCACAAGTGACCTAGTGCTAAGTGAGACCATGGAACCGTTATCTAATAGAACGTGTCTAAATGATACACGATTGGTAACTGGATTCTGGATGCCTGTCTCTGCAGTGTACAATCTGGGCAATTCATGGGATGGATCATCTGATGCGACAGTTGCAGTGAGGTTGGTAGTGGGTGTTGTGGAATCACCAATAGACTTGTGATGGGGCTTCGAGCAGTTCTGACACTTCCGGTCGCATTGATTGAACAAGTGCTTTGATGAAAGACACTTGTAGCAGAGCTTCTTGTCTCTGAGAATGGATCTCCGATCTGCGATGGAAGCGATGGATGGACAGTCAGAGAATGGGTGTTCACCGCAGTAAACACAGGGAGGGCTAGTGGAAGAGTGAATGTTCTTCGATGGATGGAAATTAGCCTTCGTTGGCATTGGACTGTAATCTGGTTTCTCTGGACTGTGTTGAAAACTATTGGATGGACTGAAGGTGGATTTGAGATTCGCAATCTGAATTTGTTCCAATAAATCAGTCTCGATAATTCGCAGTGCCTGCATCAGGGTTGTGGGTTGTTGTTTGAACAACTTCTCGAGATGATTGGAATGGATGGAAGCAGCGATCTGATGGATGAGTGTGAAGTTGTCAACTACTGACTTGTCATTCACTTGATAGACCTTGTTGATGATCTGTTGAGTGCACTCGAACTGATCCTCGAGGCTCTGTGACTTGGGTCTAATGGATAGTAACTGGCTGAATAGAATGGAATTGGTGCGGTTTGATTCGCCATACACCTCCTTCAATCTATCAATGGTCTCTTGAAGGCGGTCATTAGCTACTGGAATGCCTTCGATGGCTCTGAATGCTGCTCCTTGTAGTGCATTTCTCAAATACACGAGCTTCTCATGGTTGGAGATGGAACGGGGCTCGATCATACTAGTATACTGACTATAGAACGATTCCCATTGGGTGGACTCACCGTTGAAAGTAGTGAGAGTGATGGGTGGAAGGAGGGCGAGGTTGGAATTTTCTAGCATTTTGGATAGTGCAGTGGACATTAGCTCATTCTGGATGGAGTGGATGGACTGGTGATCACTTGTAGGCGAAACTTGACTCGGCATTGTGATCGAAGTGGAAGGGGCATGGGTGATGGAAGTGTGAGTGGATGAACTAGTGGATACTTTCTCAAACTGCAAACGGTTGTGAATGCTAGTGAGAGTGTTGGAAATCACATTAGAGATTCTAGTTCTAATCCTATCGAGGAATGGACCTTGAAGGAATACCTGATTGTAGTCGAGTCCGTCCTCCTCTGACTCCATCAGCTCCTTGAACAGATCCGTCTCCTTCTTGTTCTCCCTCTGCTGGTCGGGCGTCTCGGTGGCCATTCGATCGATCTTGCTGCGCAGCTTGTCGACACACTCGCTGTAATCATCGATTTTATCGCTAAGTGCTGTAAGAGCGACGTAGAGATCCGTCTGCTTGGCTCCGAGAACGGTGAAATCCTTGCTCGAGGGGCACGAATCGATTACAGTCTTGATATCGGAGGTGGCTGCCTTGACTGTGGCGTGGAGAGTGCGCAGCCGCGTGTACTGCGGGCCGAAGAAGCTAGTCATGGCCGTGGACTGGATGAGTGATGAAATGGGATGGAATTGCAGTAAAATGACGAAATGGAAGTCGTTGTAACTATTGGAAGTGAGGTGGTTCAGTGGATGGGGCGTTGGAATGGATGGATGACGAAAAGGTCACAGTTACACCGTGCGAGTACACAAAAATGGCCACTCGTCACGTGATGAAATTGCTACCACGCGGGGCTTGGGGAGGGTTCTAGGTGGACGAAAGCACCATATGCAAACTGGCGCTACCCCAATAAAAAGGTAAAAGAAAGGTAAAGGTACTGCCACGTCAAGCGATTTTACAGTCGTAT
>LS501153.1:420659-444376 GCA_900490845.1 Pristionchus japonicus | reverse complement strand
CCCTTCGAATGGCCGGCGGCGCCTTACCCCACTCGGCCATCCCGCCTCTAATACTCACCCCAATACTCAGTTAGTCACTGTTCGGGCGACTAATGAGCAGAGATAACGCGTAGAGTGCTGAGAGGTGTGATGAAACTATGACTGAATTGTGATGCAAAAGCCGAAAGGAGTAAATGTAATAGTTTATTATAATGACGGGGCGAGGTGGAACTAAGCGGGTAAGGGGATGATGAAAGTAACTACAGGAGAAACCGTGATTCTAAATGGAAAAGCGGTGGAACTGGATGGAAAGAGCTCTTGGGCTCAAATAAACTGACTGTGAGGGCACTCGGGCCCGTAGCTGTGGACTGACTGGATGGAAGGCGACGAGGGTGTTGAACCCTTGAAGACGTCGACTCGCAAATTAGCGAGGAAACCTTGACAACGTCCCGTGGCGGACGATCGGTGAAGGAAAGATTACAAATGGAGGGCGCGCGCGAGTGCACGCAACGCATGAGCGGCGCGACGCGGCAAGACAGACTACGGTAGGATAAAGTGAGGAAGGCACGTGTGCGATTGATCGCGAACTGATTATATTAAATAATGGTTTGATGAAATTATTGATTGAATGGATGGATTATTGATTACTTGTGGATGGAAAAGCGAAGAAAGAGTAGTGCTTTCTAGGAAAGTCGCTACACGTACCCTGGAGATACAGTTACATCCTGCTACCTTACCCTGGAGATACAGTTACCTCCTTCTACCATACCCAGGAGATAGAGTACCTCCTACTACCGTACCCTAGAGAAACAGTAACCTCGTTATGTCGTACCCTGGAGCTACGGTAACCTCCTGCTACCGTACCCTGGAGATATAGTAACTTCCTTCTACCGTACCCTGGAGATACAGTTACCTCCTGCTACTTTACCCTGGAGATACAGTTACCTCCTGCTACCGTTCCCTGAGTGTACAGTAACCTTATTCTACCGTACCCTGGAGATATAGTAACCTCCTTCTACCGTACCCTGGAGATACAGTTACCTCCTGCAACCGTACCCTGGAGATATAGTAACCCCCTTCTACCGTACCCTGGAGATAGAGTTACCTCCTGCTACCGTACCCTGAGTGTACAGTAACCATATTCTAACCGTACCCTGGAGATACAGTTACCTCCTTCTACCGTACCCTGGAGATACAGTAACCTCCTTCTACCGTACCCTGGAGATATAGTAACTTCCTTCTACCATACCCTGAGTGTACAGTAACCTTATTCTACCGTACCCTGGAGATACAGTAACCTCCTTCTCTAGTACCCTGGAGATACAGTAACATATTTCTACCGTACCCTGGAGATACAGTAACCTCCTTCGCTCGTACCCTGGAGAAACAGTAACCTCGTTATGTCGTACCCTGGAGCTACGGGAACTTTTTCTCCGCGCTGGTTTCAGCAGTCGAACGTTAAAATCGTTAGATGTTTGTACATTGGTTGAGTATCAGGAATACGGTCAAGCGGACTATCAAGGACTAACTTTTTATTAGAGAGTGACCCCTCATTCTATTTGTCCTCTTCTGCTGCGCCTTGTTTTGTTGAGGATTCATAGGACTTTCTTGCGTTCCACGAATTACAGGCAGAAGATTGCATTAGAAGAGAGTCAGATCTCTCTCCTTCTAGACGAGACAGTGTGCAAAAATGAGAGAGTGCCCTCCTCCTTGAAGAAGATATCATACGATCCATTGCGGCAAACTTGACAAGCTATACAAATTCTCATCCCCTAAGTTCACGGCTTCTTGCCTGTTTCTTCACTCCGAAATCGGATTGAACTTCTCATTCTCGTGAAAAAAGAGTTGCATCGAGGATTTCATTAGCAGAATTCGAGCTGCGATGTCATTATCAGTTGTCATACTGCTAGTTTGATGTTACTCATCCCGTTTTCTTCTCGGCATTCGAAGTGACTCCTCGGCTTGATCAGAAAAGCCGAAAGAGGGAAACGATCAACTTTTGTTCAACAAACGTATCACTCTCTCTCCATTTAGAAATGCAGAAACTAATCGACTGTTGACTGAAAGATAAGGCTTATCCCTGAACACTAAATGGAAATCCCGTTTAGTCATTCACTGAATCTCATGTCGAGCCCATTCCCTTCTCCATCCCGTCTTATTCTGTTCAACTCCCTCCAAATATTATCATATTTATTCTTATACACGAGTCAACACGGAGATAACATTTCGATTTGGTAGTAGTTATGCACAATTATGTGGTCCAACACGAACGATAATAAAACAAATAAATGGAACATCGACCAGAATACGAGACGAAGAGAGGGAGAGGGGGTCAAGTGAGGAAAGACAAGACATTCTCAGTCGTGCACGTATTTGTGGAGTGGAGTTGGAGAGGGGAGTAGTGGGGAGAAGCGGGGAGAGGAGGTTAAGCGGGGAGGGAATGGGAGGGGATTTTTCCTTCGCCGTGCACGTCTTCACCTTAGTTCGAGTGGGGAGCAGAGGTTAGTGATGGGAGGGGAGGAAGAAGAGGAAGGTGAGGAGTGAAGTATTATTGATTGGTTCGAGGGAGGAAGAGAAAGGGAGGCAATCACTCATTCGTCGGCTTCCTGCAATCGATCGATAATCGTTATGCACTACCGTAATCGACTGTACCTGCTTGATTCGAGCTAGTACGTGCGATAGCGAGATGATTCTTCGATTGATTTCCGGATTGCGGAAGTCATGAAACTTGTTGAAAGAATCAATCGATGTCTGAATAGGAGGACGGTTCATTCCAAGAAGCATTTTTTGAACAGCTATCAGTCCCACTGAACCGAAATATAATCACTAGGTACAATGATATATCCCTTCATCCTTACATTTGTCTTGATCATCGTCTTGACAAGCCCTTCGTGTTTCGATGGGTGGAGGGTCTGTAATTGTGGTTGTTGACTCTGCACCAAATGATCAGATGCAATGGTTTAAGCTCACCTTGAGGACTCTCTCCTCCATCGCCTTCTTCCTCCTCTCTTCCTTCTCCTCCCAGCTCATTTGTTCCATCATACGGTGAAACACAGAGGTGAACGCAATGATTCTCTCATTAATCTGAGCATTGCATCCATTGTGCACCTTGGCCAGTGATGCGACCGTCAGCTGAACAGGAGAACGGTCGAATACGGTATTCCGAGGTTTAGTTATCAGTTGTTTGTTTCGTCCCACAGAACCAACTAGGTACAATGATATATCCTTTCATCCTTACTTTCTTCCCAATCATGTAGCGTGCCAGTCCTTCTTGCTTCGTTGGGTGGAGGCTCTGTAATTGAAGTAATTCACTTTGCACTAAATGATATAAGGATTTAATCTCACCTTGAGGACTCTCTCCTCCATCCCCTTCAATCTCTTCCTCTTTTCCTTCTCCTCCCAAGTCATCGCCTCTTCTTTCACTCTGAAGGCATAAGACTCGGCATCCTCGTACTCCATCTCTTCAACTCTGCAAAGCAATCGATAATCAGTTTGACCATACAGTACTCCTATCGTATCCCTCCTCTACCATCCCTCTACTAACCTCTCCTCCTCAGGCTCCTCTCTCTTGAGAACAAGTGCGGCAACTTGAGCTGCTGCACCCTTCTCCTGCTGCATTACTGCGGGTCTGGAAAGTATTTTTGACCATACAGTACTCATACTCCTATCGTACCCCTTCCTCTAACATCCCCCTTACTCACCTATCCTCGTCTCTCTGCTCCTGCTTGATAACGAGTGCAGCAGGTGCAGCCGCCTGGACCTCCTCTTCAGCTCTGGAAAGCAATAGATAAATCAATTTGACCCTACAGTACCCTGCTCTCCACTCTCTTTTACTCACCTTTCCTCTTCCCTCGGCTCTTGCTTCACAGCAATTGTTGCAAGTGCGGCCGCCTGGACCTCCTCTTCAGCTCTGGAAAGCAATAGATAAATCAATTTGACCCTACAGTACCCTGTTCTCCACTCTCTTTTACTCACCTTTCCTCTTCTCGTGGCTCTTGCTTCACAGCAATTGCTGCAAGTGCGGCAGTTCTGACCTCCCGACGCGCCATCTGCGCAGCTCTGCAAAATAATCGATAAATCAACCCAACACTACTCTACCGTACTCCTTCCTCTCAAAACTCTCCTACTCACCTCTCCTCCACAGTCGCCTCCCTCTTCACCACAATTGCTGCAGGTGCAGCCGACTCGGCATACCGGCATTCCTGCTCAGCGCTGTAAAATATTCGATAAATCAGTTTTGTCTCTACAGTAGTTCTACCGTTTCCCTCCTCCCTATCCTTTCTACTAACCTCTCCTCTACTCCCTCGGTGGCCGCCGCAATAGCCTCTCCGTCCACTGCAGCAGCTGCTGCAGCGACTCTTCCATACTGCAGCATACAGATTGGTCGGGGTTTGTTTACAATCTGCAATTTGTTTTATCATGGACTACTCTCTATTTCCAAGGCTCTTTACGCCTAGAAGCCCCACTGGGCATGGACACTCAACTCTAGGTTACCGTTTGGTGATAAAAAAACTCACTTTCCATTCTCTGGCAGCTCGCTGTCTCCTCTTCTCCCTCTCTGCGGCTCCATTCGAGACTGCGACGTTCGCCTTTTCGATGAGGCGCTGATATGGTATTACGGTAACTGTGAGCCTGAGGGAAGGTCAGAGAAGGGAGAGAGAGAGAGAGGCGCTCGGGCGCGCACTAGCGCGAGGAAGGCGCGTCGGCAGAAAGAGAGAAAGAGAGCGGCCGTGTAAACACAAGACTGACTAAAGGGAGGGGAAGTAGTTCTCACCTTTCGCTTCTCCTTGAAAGACTCCTTCACTCCATCCACTGCAGGCACTTCAATCACCACTTCATGCAACTGCCAGCTCACGAGTTTCGCCTTCTTGATGACCTTCAATTGGATGTTTAATCATACATTACTTTTTTTGAAACCGAGAGTTCAAAAGGTTACTCACCAACTCGTTCGACGTGTCCGACCCTCCTGGAGACTTCTCGACGATAGCCTGATTTGATATTACCGTAATCGAGTAGATAAATGGTTTTGAGAAGAGAGTGGGCCAAAACTAGTAATACCAACCTTTCTCTTGAGTGCGGAGGGCAAGATGGGTGCCATCGTATCGATTGATTGAGCAGATCCTGAAGAGTGAGAAAAATCAATAAATCAAAAGCATTCAGTAAAAGAAGGAGGGTAAGGCACGGTAGATCAGAGAGGAGAGACAGTAAGAAGAGAGGGGAGTGATGGAGGTGATGAAGACCGGGAAGGTCCAGGGGGAATGTAGGAGAGAAGTGGGGGCCAAGGTCACTCCAACAGTTGATATGTGGAAGACTAACGGAGGGGAAGAGTTGAGAGCAGGGCTAAATGTCAAATAAGATCACAAAATCAGAGAATCAATGAGGGATTTGAAGGTCTTGTAGTTACAAATAACAATAATTATCGATTGATTGACAATGCGGTAGGTAAAAGTGGGAGAATATCGATTTTATACAAAGGGGTGATGACGTCATCAAGCTTAGCCTCATACTGATCCAAGATTGAGTTCTAATAGATTGAGGTCCTAGGATCAGTTTGAGGGATCACGTTTGACAGCTTCATCTAGACTGATGGGCAGCATAATGACTAGAATAACGAGAGCTAAGCAGGACAGGACCGCACAAGGGAGTAATAACGATAGATACTGACTGTCTCTGCCACTCCCCCCTCCACTCTCTCTCCGTTCCCCTCTGCTCCATCCCCTCTCGACTCTCTATGGTGGGTCATCTCTCTCTCTCTCACATTCACACTCTCTCTCACCAATGACTCCCTCCTCCCGCACTCTCCTCTCTCTTCGGTCAGATTTGAATGTGGCGGGAAGGGAGAGAGAGACGACGGCTGAGTACGGTATCATCCAGAGGGACGATAAGAGACTCCGAGAAGTGCCACAAGCTAAGAACGAGAGAGGGGCCTGGCAGAGATCAATCGAGCAGTTGATATGGGGAAGGAGACGGATTGGAGGCGATAAGATGCGAGATGGGCCAGCGGACAAGAAAGATCATAAAACCAGATTGTCTCTGGGAATCGAGATACCGTAATGGGAAAATAAATAATACAAAACGCGGCCGAAACTCCCGAATCGGAAGTTGAAAGCCAATTCACAATCGTTTCTAAAGAGTATTTTTCGATTTTAATTTCAGGATACTGCCGAATCGGAGAATTATTTGTAACTTTGATAAAACATCACTAAAATTCTTCATCTTCACTTATTCTGATTTGTTTTTTTTTGTTTAAATTGCATTGTAGATACGAACATAGGATATAGAAGAGATAGAATGAAGAGGCGTATTCAATAATGTATTCAGAGCAGAGACAAAAGATCCAAGGAATTGCTAATAAGGTCTCGACTGTACGGAGTGATAGATATAGATGCTCAGCTCATTCGTCTTCAGATTGACGGAGTGGTTGATTAATTGTTCGATCCGGAAGGAGCCGATTCATCACGTGGAGATCCTTGCTCGTTCGATCCATCATTCCATTCGGCCTGAACAGACATTCATCATGATTCACTAATGTTGAACTACTAACTCAAAATGGCTCTAAATAGACGCGATGAGATTGGAACAGCAATCGCGAAAAGCCGCATTCGCATACATACCTCAAGTATCTTCTTCCATTTCTCAAGTTCATACTTCAACCGATCTTTCAACTCTTGCAGCTCCCTGAATAGCGCTCAGCTAGGGCAGAGATCTTGACTGAAATACCTCGCATGCTTGATCTTTTCCATTTCGATCGCTCTCTCGATGGCCTCGTTTTCAGCTTTCGATTTCTGGAATTTTCCAATTATTTCGGACAGTTTTTTTTTGCATCGAATCACGAGAGAAAAAGTAATCGTTTGGTCCGAAGACGGATCCATTTTAATCGATTGGAAGTCTACTCACGGCTATTTCTTCCTCGACTGCCGCAATTCTGTCCCTGATCTCCTTGTTGTTCCGAAATTTTCGATGTTATTTGTGAATGAAGTGTCTATTTCCCTATCTCCTTTTCTCTAACGTAAATTACAAAAACGAAATAATATTCACCTTCACAGCAGTCTCTGCTCGCCGCTTCCAGTATTCCGTCTCGTCGAGCATCTCAGGCTTCTGAGCGGTTACATCCATTGCCGAGGTTAAGAGGACGCACTTGAAATTGATAAGAACTGCAACGTTTTGAAGTGTTTCGTAGTGTTTAAGAGGTAGGAAGAGCAATCCTTGTCAATCCCGGTTACCATTTACCGGTTCTGCTCACGACACAGTCAACAACAAAACTTCGTTTATTTGTTAACTCGTTCGAATTGAATGTGAATTGAGTGAATACCACGGCATGATTGAACGAAACAGAACAAAACAAAATTTGGTACGTAAACAACAAAATGAGATAAGCAATTTCACATGCGAATCGGTACAAGAAATGCAAATATGAGATTAGATGAGATTATCATCAGAAATGAGATATGGGAAAATATTACAGGGATTAGAAGAAATGAGTCGGAATCTTCACACTCGTTTCTTGCAAAGTTCAATAATTCCGTGTATCCATCTTGCCCACTGTACCGACAGGCGCAGGTTGCTTTCCAGAATCTACAATTTAAGGATTCATTTATAGACTCGTTAGAATTCCTATTTCCCTCTCAAATCGACCGCACCAGAACTCTAATTCATTGCCTACGACTTTGTTTCGGCCACACTGGGATGGATATGCAGGGAAACAAGACAAGACTTGTCAAGAAGAAGACTTGAAGACTTGAAGACAAGATCACTCGTTCTCTCCACAAATGAGTGTCCCGTCAACGCAAAAAATGCGAAAAAAATTGCTCGATTAGCGTAAATGTTTCGGCACTAGTGGATTTCCCCGGAAGAACGGATATTTTTCGCTAATTCTATAAATTAGATTGCCTAACGGTCGTGGTCGGGGTGATGATTGGTAGACACTCTTCCGAAGAACTCCACAAGTACCAGGGGACTAAACGTAGTGAGTGCTCACCCTCACTGTCAGTTCTTCATCAATCAGTGACCGGCCATCGAAGCAAATGCCCCGACACCGCCTGATGAGCTGCAATTAACCAATCAGACATTTATTTTGTGAATTTCCTAAAATGTGATCCTAGTGTTTCTAAACGAGGGTTCCAAAGGTTTCCGTCTGTCTTTCTATTTTCATTCCATTTCTCGGAACTTCTTTACTTTTTACCCAATCTCTGTGGATCGTGCTGAGTGATTTCCATTCCTTACCTCTCCATCTCCGGTCATTGCTTTCAGCAGGTGGCCCACGTCCCACGAATTGAGGCGGCGGATACTGGCGGCGGTCGGCTCAACCGATAGGCCTGCTGTTGCAGCAGCTCTTTCGAAACGGTAGACCATCAACTGCTCGCGGGTCATTCCATCGGTGCTGCTGATGCTACTGCTGCTACTGCTTCTACGACGGTTGCGTCTCTTGTGATTGCTCCTCTTGCGACTGCTTCGCCTGCGGTCGCAGCTACTGCCGCTGCTACTCCGTCCCCTGCGTCTCTTGCGAGTCCTGCTGCGGCTGCTCGATGAAGAGGATGGCTGCAATATTAGCATGGAATTTAGCCTGAATTTGTTGCCTTGTGTCCCAGTACTCATTAGGGTGATCAGATTCATGGCTTGTTCTTCGTTACGTTATGCGAGTTATCCGAAGTACTGGAACAATTGGGCTTGTTCGTTTTCGGAACATCCGAGAATTATCGCCCTACTCCACAGAAACGACTGGTGAGATGAGAGGAAAGGAACAAAAAATGGCGAATTCTCTGCATTTCTTAGATTTTTGGCCCAGGCTCTCACAGAGTATTCCTTCCCTACCCTTCTCATTCACCACCTGACTTCTCTCTCAAAGCGGCCTAGTGTGGGCCAAAAATCGAAGAAGTTCCGATTTCTCACCTTCTCATCATCATCATCGCTGTCGAGTACGATTACATCCTCTTCCTCTTCCTTGCCATTCCTCTCCCTTCGGTTGGAAACTGGCACACGCATACGGACCTGTAAAAGTTCATCTGTAAAAGGGAATTCTTCGGGGACTCCTAGAAAGGGAATCCTCCTAGGCCACAATCCTAGAAAGTCTTGGCTACAGTGCTCCAAAACTGTTTCTCACCTCTTCCACATCCTCGATTGTAAGTACTTCCATACCATACCGGGCCCTCGGCACGCGCGTAGACGTGCCTTTCCCGAAGAGACTCCACTCCTGCAAATCGTCTTTCCATAAACTGCTGAAACCCTATTCCACGCTACCCCTCATCTCTTACCGCCCGATAGAGTCTCGTCCTAACCCGTTCCACCTAAGTATCAGCCAAGTATACAGTTCCTTGCATAATCTCATTCAGGACATGGCTTTTCACCCTAATTCATGTCAGAAAAATCGCCTAATGAGTGAACTACCGTGTGCGTCCTTTCGCTCTTCAGTGGATTGCTATTCAGTCCCCCTAGATTCCGCAACCATAGAGTGCTTCCAAGATGGTTGCTTACCTCCTTCTTATTTTCGATGACAATGACGTCATCGTCCTCTTTCTGCTTCTTCTTCTTCTTATCACGACGCAGGGAGATCCACGAGAGCTTATCCTCTTTCTTGTAGAACTTCACTTTCAGCCCCTGCAAAAAGCTAATCAGTGATTTACTATTCAGGATCTCTAGATTAAACTATCATAGAGGCTCTAGGAGTAAATCATAAACTGTTTCCTACCCAAATATCGTCATGCACCCATTCCGAGAACCATCCCTCTTCTTGAATGCGTTTGTCGAACTCCTAAAATATCAGTGAATTGCTGTCCTTTAGATCACAAAATCGACCCGAAACGGTTTCTCACCTTCTCATCCTCGTAATCACTCATATCCATCAGTCTGAAGATCTCCTCCTTCTCATACATCTGATCAAGTCGCGTGCTTTTCAGTGAGAGATCGTCCTCTGGCTTCTGATTCTGGGGCAGCAACTCCTGTAAACAACTCATCATCGCTATTCAGGCTCTCGCACAACCCTAGAGACTCTACGATAGAGCGTATCCAAATCAGTAGCTTTCGCCGATCAGAGAAAGCGAGATAGTGTGTGAAAATGAGAGACCGGAAATGATTTTGCACATCTCAGATCCAAATCTGTTCTTCACCTCATCATCTTCATCAGAGTCTTCTACTTCCCATAGGTCGATCTTCTCAATTTCCTCTTCCTTCTTGTCGACTTCCTTCGGTGAGATCGCCTCTTCTCCTTCTCTCTTCCTCTCCCCTGTGGGGCGGTTGCCGTCGTCTGGCCTTGTTCTCTGGTCTTGTGCCTCGTGAGAGTGATCATCTTCTCCCTCTCCCTTCTTCTCCATTGCGATGCCGCTAACGGGTCTTGTCCCTCTGTCCTTCTGAGACTGATCATCCTCTCCATCTCTTTTCCTCTCCCCTGTGGGGCTGTTGTCGTTCTCTGGTCTTGGCCTTAGGAATCCATTCTTCTCGATTATTTTTCTGAGGCGCTCATACTCCTTCCTCCAAGTATCGAACTCGCTCCACACCTGAGAAGAAACTGTTCCATAAGCTGTAGATACGTTGCCAACTCTCGAGTGCTGAAATGATCTCACCTCGGAATCTGTGTGCTTTCTGATTCGTTCCTGCACTCCGAATCTCATGGTAATGCTTGAAGTGTCGAAGAGCCAGTACCTCCATTCATTCCAGTTCGCTTTCTCATTCTTCAGCTGCTGCAAATATTGATGAATTAGAGCGGAATCATGTTTACAGGTAGGATAGAGAGAGAAATGATGCTAGGGAAGGACTGATTTGGGCTGTTTCCTAAAGATAACGCGGTTGATCGTTTCGGTCCTTTGGGTCATAGACGCTCAACTGCCTCACGAATGGTGGAGAAGTGCGATCAACGACTGTTTACTCTTGATCGACTAGGGTTGTGCTACAGTGGGATCTCAAGAAGACATCTTTAGAGGATAGACGACGCAATTGGCCTCCTAATACTACTCTCCTACCAGGCTCGAAAGAGAGAAGTGCCGATCCTCGTCATTTTGCACATTATCTCGTCTATCTTAAAGAAGAGACGAGTCCAAAACCTTAATGACTAACCTCCTTCGTAGGCGGGTTCTTCAGGAAGCAATGCGCATATTTGAGGACGAAGAATCCACAATCAATCAAGTTTTTCTGCTTGGGAGTTTCCTCTACAAGGCGAAGGACGAGTCGAGAAGAGTCGAAATGGTTGATGGCGCCCTGCAATTGTCTTTTATAACCATTCTTGACTTTGTCTCCTCGATATGTTTTGCTGCACACCTACAGATTGAGACGATCATGATGTTTTCCGCTCCATCTTTTAAGAACCATCCCACAAAAGCTTTTGATAGTCTATAGCTGATAGGTACTGCGAAAAACTGCATACCTTGTTCTTCTCCGTGAACTCTTTCTCGAAGTAGATGCGGAGTGCATCGAGCAGGCATTGTCTGTCAAAGTAGACTTTAAAAAAATATTACCAGCTCAGTTATCAACGGAAATAATCAGTAGATCAACTAGATAGCAGAATTCAGGGAGAATCTGTTAGTGATCAATAACCTAATCGGATCGTTGTTGCATTTCCTCACCTTCTCCAATCGAGTCCTTTCATCGAATCGAGCACAAACACGATCGCGCGCTCGTTGGATCCATCGAAGTCCTGAAAGCGAATAGCTGGTTGAGACAATAGACTACGTAGGATGATGACGAAATGAGAACCGATTCAGAATCATCTTATCCAATCGACTGCCCCCTAGTCTTTACCTCTGCAGGATGCGGAGTCGGACTCACGATGCAAGCAGCTGGATTCACGACGATTACGAGGTACCTGAAACCGATACAAACTCTTCAGAATCATCTATCACATCTGAGAGTAAGGGAAGCAAGGCCTCCCATTCTGCGCACACTCTAATCAGAGAAGCTAGAGAGCGTGCCAAACGAGGAGAGTCTACCTTCCTCACTCAAAACAGGAGGCACTTGTCTAGTTCTCCGTAAGAATGGTTGAGTTTCAATGATTCCTAAGAATAACTTTCCAAGCGCAGGGTTGGTGGCCGGGATTGGATGGAGGTTAGGCATCCTTCCGGAGAAGTAGACAAATACCAAACAGGACACTGACCAGTGGTTCGACTGCACGACTGGAATAACGAGATACTTCATCTCGAAGACGTTCACTCCGTGAGTGAATCCTGACTGGTAGTTGGCACTAACCTGAACGGATGATTTTGAGAGAGCTGGATCTTCGATTTGAAACGCCTCAAATTACGGAGTTAAGACTCACTGCTTCAATTATTCTCGCGGTTCGCTCTTTTCCAGGCAGTTCCGCCAGTTTCCGGTCTTCTCTCTCCTCGGCCTCTACAGTCCATTTAACGTTCTTATCGAGCTTCGTGAGCCGATGATAGAACAGGGAGGAGTAGAGAAAGATCGAGTCACGGCTGAAATTGGATCGTTTTTAACTGACGGATTGTGGCCTTCTTGGCACTTGTGGAGTACACCGGAATCTCACTTTTCGATGAATGTTACGGATTCCGATTAACTGCACAAGTGCGAACTGGTTCCGAAGACTCACATCTCTGCCTTCGCTTCCTCATTAGCGATGATTTCGAGTGAGAGGTCAACGACGCGATCGTTCAACTGCAATTCTGCGTCTTGTATCTACATTTCAATCACTCCCTCGAAAACGGACCGGCCAGCAGGGGGAAACGGAACGGAAATTGAGAAAACAACCGACTAACGTACCCATTGCTTGCCGAACATGGTGAGTGCATCCCTGTAGAAGAGGTCGCGGCCATAACGTCGAGTGAGGAGAGGAGACTTCTCGATTGGTGTAGTGGAGGGCGGAGGGAGATCGGAGTCGTTGGTGATCTCGATGTCACTCAACGAGGAAGAAGGGCGAGGCTGAAACAGGAACTCACAACGTTCTCATTCTAGTTTTCTCTCCAAAGAAGGTAGGTCAAAGGAACTTATCCCGCCTATGTAAAATCTTCAAAGAGAGACTCTCCCCCCTCGACTCGCCTCGAGTTCCCCGTCCTCCTCCTTCTCTTGTGGAACTGGACCGGCTCTGGCCGTGGAAGGTCCATTGGGAGTAGTCGGGGGCTTCGGAAGAGTGACGTCGTTGAGAATGGTTATGGCATCCATTGAGGAAGAATGGTAAGGCTGAAACGGGAACTAATTACGTTCTCATTCTAGTTTCACTTCTAGAGAACGGGGGAAATGAACTGATCCCCGTATGCAACAACTTTAAAGAGAGAGAGAGAGAGACCCTTCCCCTCTTGTTTTGTGGACTCACAGTGGATCTGCTCGGGGAAGGGCCGTGGGATATGGGAGTAGTCGGGAGCTTCAGAAGAGCAGCGTCCTTGAGGACTTCGATGCCACTCATCGAGGAAGACGGGTGGGACTGAAAGGAGAGATTTCTGACGATAAATAGACAGATAAAGGGTTAGATAAAGGGACTGATCCTCCCCTGTGCAATAAAAGACAGACCCTTCCCCCCTCGACTCGCCTCTTTCCTCTCCCATTTTCCGCCCCTAGGTGGACTCACAGTGACTCTGCTCGGGGAAGGAGTCTCGATGGGTGCATTTGAGGGCGGAGAGAGAGTTACGTCTTTGATGATGGTGATGTATCCAGTCATAGCGGAAGACGGACGGGTCTAGAAGGCGTTCTCACTCCCTTTTTCCAGGGTGGACAAAGGACTTGATCCCGTCTATTAAAACGAGACCGATCCTTTCTCCTATCAACTGACCTCTTCGAGTATGCCAGTATGTCTTCGAGTATTCTCGAGTTCCTCCTGTGGATGCGCACCGACTGTGATAGTGGAGAGACCGTGTGAGATGTGAGTAGTGGAGGGCGGAATGAGAGTGGAGTCGTTGATGATCGTGATGTCTTTCGCCGAGGGCGTTGAGTAGGACTAAAAAGGACTTTCCAGAGAAGGACAATGAGAGAATAGAGTAAAGGGGTGTTAATCCCACCTACCTACCTAAAAAAAGGGAACAGATACTCCCCTCTCTACTCACCTCTCTCATTTCCTCATCCTCCAGTTCCTTCTGTAGTTGCGCAGCTACTGTGTTCGAAAAAAGTCCGTATGAGATGGGTGTAGTGGATTGATGACGGATGTCGTCTTTGAGGATCCCGATGGCTCCACTCGTTGCGGAAGACGGGCGGGACTAAAAGGGGAGCATGCGGTATTCTGACCTTAATAGTATCGACTGCGATTGATTAATAGGAGGGAGAAGCTGTGAGGATGGACTCCCCTGACTCCTCAGTATCAATAATTACTGAGCATGCCCGATTGATATTCCTGTTTTCTCCTCAGAGAAGCGTGAGCAAAGCGTTTCCGCCAATGCAAAAGCATCAAAAGAAACCAATCCTTTCCCCTCCCGACTCACGATGATCTCTCCTTCCTCCACCTCATCATTTTCCCACGCGATTCTCCTCGTGAAAGGTCGGCGAGCGAGGAGAGGAGTCGATTCGGTTGGTGCAGTGTAGACTCGACGGATAGCGGTGCTGTTGGAGATCTCGATGTCACTCATTGAGGAAGAAGATCGAGACTGAAAGAGCATATATTGCGTTCTGATCCCCACCGAGATGGATTTCCACTGCTGTTTGGAAGTTTGAGCAAAGGGGACACAGCGTTCTGTCTCCCATTGTTCTCTTCCGAGAAGAGAAGACAAATGGTTTACGTTCTCGCCTAACTTATCAAAATGAGTTAGATTCATTCCCCTCTCGACTCACGATTATCTCTCCATCCTCCACCTCATTATGTGGATCGACTGCGATTCTGTTCGGGGAAGATCGTTGAGTGAAGAGAGGAGTCGGGGGCTTCCTATTCTCGTGATCGTTCGAGATCGTGATGCTCCCACTCCGCGCGGAAGATGAGCGAGACTGAAATGGAAACATCTCCGGGGCAACTCTGATCTGTCTGGTCAGACTGTTGGAGAACAATTTGTCTCTTCCTCATTGCAGCTGAGAAGTTGGAGGAATGAGTAGGCCTATTGCATACCTATTACCCCCACTCACATCAGGGAGTTCTCCATCCTCCAATCCATCCTCGTCTCGACTAGATCCTCTTGACATTCCTTCTTGCTCCTCATCCTCTTCTAGATACTCGTCTTCTCCCTCGACTTCCTCATACATCACGCCAGCCTGAGATTAGTGGTCATTGGTGGATTATCGACAAATTATCTCGAAATATATCCTGCCAAATTCGAAGGAAAAATGAGAAACAGTCTCGTTTCTTCATGATCCGTACTGATTCTGGCTATATGCTGGGTACTTTTATCCCAAAAGTGGTTTAACGGTCTAACTATCTTCAATTAATCGGCAAAAAAACTAACCGGATGCTCCTCATCAACTTCCAGATATTCGTCTTCGCCTTCGACTTCCGAGTAGAGCATGCCAGCCTGAGATAGCAGATATTGGAAGAATATTTACTAATTATCCCGAACGTTAATGCCAAACAAAGCAGCGAAACAATATCTTTTCGAAACTATCGGTACGGATTCTGACTATATGCTTTCTATTTCAGTTCCAAAAGCGGTTCGGCGACTTAATTTTCCTCAATTGAACGACAAAAACGGACCGCATAATCCTCTTCGATGAGCTCAGCTTGGGATGGGTCCTCCATTGGTTGATTTTCGATTGATTGACACGTGAACACCTGTAAAACAGAGCTGATAACTCAAGTAACTGCCATATAAATGATCATACAACAGGTACACGTCGAAATCGCGTAAAAACGAGAAGAAAGCAGGAAATGGAGGGAAACTGAAGTCGCGCGCGCAAACTGTTGACAAAACAGAGTGAGAGAGAGGGGCCATCAATGAGAGGGGAAGGGAGGGGAAAGGAAGGGGCAATCGATCTGATGAGAGGAGAAGGAGGCAGAGAATCATCCTTATTCTCTCCTTTCCTCCCTCTACAGTTGCCACATCTGGTAGGGATCGAATGACAGTGCGAGAGGGAGAGGTCGAGTCTCTTCTTGAGATGGAGCATTGACCATTCCTCGCTCTGACCTACCTTCCTACAGAATGTCGACTAATCAGAGCCTGCGAAGTGTGGGAGATCAGTAATCCCTTCGTCGAGTGGACCCAGGCGTGATCTACCGTCCCTGGTCCCCTGCCTTCCTCTCTCTCCTATCTGCACTCTCTCCAATCAGTACAGTCTCTCGTCCACTCAATGGAAGTGGACTGGTAGCCGCTTCTTCTCAAGAGGAAAGCGGATGAAGAAAACTCGAATTAAGACATGATTCATGAGGAAACTGAATGCGAGTGTACCCTCTCGACCATCCCTTTCCTTCTTCTAAGATATCCTTCCCCTACTACGACCGGCGACTCGTCGAGTGGCTTTGGATAGACCATATTAGAAAGTGATAGTGACAACGACACAGACATCCCCTCGATTACGAAGGAACCCTTCTCCCAGAAGAGAAGTGCCTATATTCGTCTTATTAGTGCACATTCACCGCGTCGCCCTTGACAACAACCAATTGAGTTGATACAAACACTGCTACTACTACCCTGTTGAATAACAGAGTAAGGGAAAAGAACCATCCTCCTCCCCTTCCTTTCCTCTCCTTTTCTCCCTCTACTGTGATAATTTTGATTAACTCTACCCCTTTCCCATGATCTCTCATGAAAGACGAGAGAGCATGTGAACTTGAGAGAGTCAGGTGATATCGCACGTGGAAAGAATCGAATGACTTGAAGAGGGCCTACGTTTTTTTGCTAATTCTCCAATTCCCTAGTGATATTCGCATTCGCGTACACACAAATACGGAGTTAAGTAATCGCTCTACACTAGAGGAAGTTCCCAATTTCCTGTAGCCAGAATCTAGAAGATAGATTTTATTGAGGACGAGGGAAAGAGGGAAAGGGAGAAATGGGATTAGTGATTCAATTAGAAAGGGGAAGGAGGAGATGATATCATTCCTAGCCGTGAACGCCACTCGAAACGGTCGGGAGTAGTCTACGGAGGGTGAGCTTCCACAGGGAGCAAGTCGCGAAAATAGATAGATCAATCAAAAAATGAGTGAACAACACGCGAGTTTAGCATCCCTCTCAACTTTTCCAAGTATGAGAGCTGATTGGCTCACTAGATAGAAGGGAAAGATCGGTTTCTCATCATTTTGCGTGCTCTCTCTCAGAATGTGCGAGAGTATGCGAAATGGAGAGAGAGAGAGGGGGCAAAACGCGTGAGTGTGAAGGTTACATTGCTTGCTGCGTGGGGAGGAAATCGTTCGTTCATCAACAATTGTACCACGCACGCTTTCCAGGCAATATCCTGGTTGGGTTTCTTATTGACCATTTGTCAGGGCTAACCAGCAAAGGGGAGGAACCTCGTAGAACGACTGACCCGCGAAACGAGACACGACAAACAATGGGCTCTCGGTAGATCATTGCGCGTGGACAAGGCTAGTATTGGGGTGAATACAACCCTTATCACTCACTGATCACCATCAATGGACTCCTCTCTCTCTCCGTCGTTCTCTCCTTCTCTCTCTCTCTCTAACACCCTCTGACGGATAACAGATAGAGAGAATGAAGAGGTGAGAGATCATGGGGAAAAGAGAGAGTCAGACAACTCTACGGTCAGTGTCTCTCCCTCGATTCGTGCTTACGCAATCACTGACGATGTAAACAATCCCCGATGACCAACGAAAAGGGACCAGAGGAAGGGAGTGAATGTTCTGGGCTTCACTAAATAGACGAATTCCGAGGAATATTAGGATTTCCATACGATGTGATAGGGAAGCCTTGTCTGGACCATTTCAATGATGATTGCTAGGAAAACTTGGCTGTAATGAGCACCCACCAACAACAACAGTGATTCATTCATTCCAATCGTTTATGGCACAAAATATTCTTACAATTACGAAACTTTTTCCCTCCGTGGTCTCGTGATCGAAGGAAGTCATCCAGCTGACTGATTGTGTGTGTCGACGAAGTCCACTTCCATCATGTTCAGTATGGTCTTGATGATAATACTGCAATCATTATTGTTATCTAACAAATTTGATGAAATTTTTTAAAAAAATGCATGCCCAGGCAGAAAAGAAGAGCGATAAGAGTTCACTCAATGCCTTGCTCTTCCATACGAGGAAGGGACAAAAAAATTGCCAAAAAGTCACTCTAGAAATCGCAAAAATTGCCCTAGTAATTAAGTTCTCTCAGATAGTCTCAGATACTTACTCGTGGTTCTGCAATTACTGTCATCAAGACGATGAAGAGTTGTTAATATCTTGAATCATGAGAAGTAGTGATAATCTTGATTCCAATAGATGGAACAGTGTTCGCGAGTAGGGCGAACTGGAATTGCTCTATGGGAATCATTAACGGACAAATTAACGGATTGTGAGCCACTAAGAATCAAATTGCGAAGAATTTCGTAAGCGAAGGGTCGCGGATAGAAGTAGAGAGGACACAAATGAAGGAGGGAGCATCTCTCCTCCCTCTCTTCCCTCGGAAACACACAAAGGAGGAAGAGGCCACTCCTCCTTCTCTTCTCTCTCCTATTCACGCAATGCCTCTCCTTTCTCTTCTAGATGAGGGACAGAAAACAGGGAGAAGGAAATCGATGGTGAGTCATCCGGTTTCGGGGGACTGAACAACAACTCCACTTTGGATGGGGATGTGGAGGAATCGCGAGGATGCTTGTGAGAGGGTCTATCGGGGCCTAGTCGCATGATAGGATGACTCATAAACGGTACTGTCGTTTTAAGACGTAGTTGATCCATCGAGGCTGGTATCGATGCCAATTACTGGTAAGAGAAAAGCAGACCCAATTCCGATCTCCAGTGACCGTAGTGATCTCGAAAAACAGACTACCGATCTTCCAGACACCTCTGTTCCCTTGATCTCCTATCTGTTAACGATACAGTTCCGATCACTCAGGATTCAGACTACACCCGTCCTAAGAAGCTTCACCATCACTGTCGACCTGATCGAACGCTTTCCTTAGTAGGAGTTGAGGTGGCTGCCCAAGACGAGCACTCTCGAGACACGAATGACTCGAATTGAAGAACCTGCTGAGGGAAACCACACCGAATCATCTACGAATCGTTCTCAGTCAGCTTCCAAGTTATGTTGATAATGATCACCATGGAAATGACCTAAAATCACCAAGAACGCGACGATAAACGAGAAGAACGGCTGCCGGAAGTAGGTTTTACGTCGAGAACCTAACAAAGTGTAAATACTTTCCAAAAAGTAAAAGTTGAAGCAAGAAGAGTGGCGAAAGATAAGTCTACCCACTCCACAGTCCTCGTGAGATACCGAGAATCTCCCCCATTCCCTCTCCTCCCCCTCTCCGGGGCTATGCGGGCGTCCCGACACTACCCATGGCACCGGCACGGCACGGTATCCGGTATGCTTCGTCACTCCAAGACTATTCATCTCGTTACAACTGTTTAGATGGTACCGCGTCATCGAAAGGGAAGCTGGAATAAACACTGCAGGCCCATTCCCTCTCAATCGTACAGTTTACTCTGCGATGGAAGGGAGGATGAAGCTTCCTTCTGATGGCTTCGAATTACTCGACATCAATGGTTACATCATCGCTAAACGTGAGAAATCAAATTTCTGTACTGTTATCAACTCTAGGGCGAGCTTAGGAGAGGTAAATTGCTGATGGTAGATGGTTTATCTAGACAAAATGGCGAATGATGCTTCCAGAATCCAACACAGACGATCAGACTCGACGTGAGAGAAAACGCAAGGAAAGTAAGTATCTGACATCACCAATCTGTATTAGAGAACTCAATATTGCAGAGAATCTCGCAGTGAAGGATCGTAAGAACGCGACTACCGGAAAAGAACTTGTTATTCACGCCTTGAAGGTTGGAGTTCTCGCAATCATGATCTTTTGGCGTCACGATCTTACGCTGAAGATCATTATGTGGATCAATAGAATTGGTGCGTTGCTGAACTATGAGTAAACGATGGTTCTGAACGATCAGATCATCTCATCTAACTATTTTGACCTTCGTTCTCCAATCGAATCCCCTCCCCAGTATGATAATAGTGAATAGTAATGTTCCTCTCGTATCAGAACGTCAGTAACTGTATTCATTATTCTACTGCAACGATAAAGTCTTATATTATACGAATATACTTTCACTCTGAACAAGATACTGTCCCACCTGAGGTTTTGGGATGTAACAAAATGGACGATGAAATCTAAAAAAGTGCAGAGCGTGACAAATGAATGTAATCAAATTATTAGGAAGTGTTGTTTTCGGCTAGTTGTCAATCGGGATGGATTCATTGTCATGATGAGCTCTCGCAATTGGTAACCATTGCAATGTTCATAAAATTCTGGCTGTATAGTGCACCCGAAAACAACAAGAGTATCTTTCATTCGTTTATAGTATACAATATTCTAACAATTTCGAAACTAATTTTATTTCCTGGTCACGCCATGGAACGTTTTTGCCCAGCTGACTGGGTGTGCTTGTCGAAGAGAGCCAGTTCTGCCTTATTCAGCACCTCGGTCTTGAGGATAATACTGCAATTATTACTATTGTCATACAAAACTAATAAAATTTAAAAAAACGTGTGCACAGGCAGAATAGAAGACAGATCAGAGTTCGCTCAATGCCTTACTCTTTCACACGAGGAAGGGACAGGAAATCGCAAAAAATCGTCCTATTGATTAAATTCTCTCAGATCTCTCTGATACTTACTCGTGGTTCTGCAATCACTGACATCAAATCAATGAAGAGTAAAGACGATCTTGATTCATGAATAGTAGTGATCATCTTGATTCCAATAGATTGAACAGAGTTCTCGAGTAGGGAGAACAAACTAGAATAGCTAATTTGAATAAGAATCATCACCAAACAAGAGCAGTAGCGTATCACAAGCCGCAAAGAATCAAATTGTGAAGAATTTCGTAAGCTAAGGGTCGCGGATAGAAGAAGAGAGGACACAAATGAAGAAGGGAGCATCTCTCCTCCCTCTCTTCCCTCAGAAACACACAAAGGGGAGAGAACTCCTCCCTTTCTCTCCTATTCACGCAATGCCTCTCCTTTCTCTTCTAGATGAGGGACAGAAAAGAGGGGAAAGGAAATCGATGGTGAGTCACCGGGTATCGGGGACTGAACAACAATTCCACTTTGGATGAGGAAGTGGAGGAATGAAGAGGGTGCTTGGGACAGGGTCTATCGGTCCCTGGGTGACTCATTAACGGTTCCATCGTTCCAAGGAGATACTCGTCTAATTGAACTATCGAGACTCGTGACCAATCCTTAGAGTAAATGTAGGCAAACCTCTCTCTGGTCTCCAGTGACCGTAGTGATTTCGATAACTAGCCTTCCGTTCTACCAGACACCTCCGTACCCTTGATTTCCTGCCTATTTACGATACACTTCCGCCCACTCAGGCTCCAGACTACAACCGTACACCTAGCTCCACCTTCACTGTCCACCTGATCGGGCGCTTTCCTTAACAGTTATTGATGTGGCTGCCCAAGTCGAGTCCTCTCGAGACTCGAATGACTCGAATTGCGGAACCTGCCAAGGGAAACCACACCAAATCGCTTAGAAACTGTTCGCAGCCACCAAAGTTACCAAGTTATGTTTGATCACCGAGAAAATCGTCTAAAATCACCAATAACGCGACGATAATCGAGAAGAATGGCTGCCCGAAGTTGGTTATACGACGAGAACCAAACAAAGTTGATGCAAGAAGAGTGGCAAAAGATCAGTGCACGTACTCTTCAGTCCTCGTCAGATACCGAGAGTGCGCCTCCACATTTCCTCTCCTCCCCTATCTCCGGGGGAAGTGCGGCGCCCCGACAATACCCCACGGCACGGCACGAAAGTCCACTCCGCGGCATCCGGTCACCTCACCTAGGATTTCACTCCATCGCACACCATCCCTGTGAGTAAATTTCGTCACTCCAAGATTTTCGCCCCATTTCCTTGATTACAACTGTTTAGATGGTGCCGCGTCATCGATGGGGAATCTGGAATAAACACTGCAGGCTCATTCGCTCTCATTCGTACAGTTTACTCTGCGATGGAAGGGAGGATGAAGCTCCCTCTGATGGTTTCGAATTACTCGACATTAATGGTTACGTCATCACCAATGGTGAGTTTTGATGCAAAATTCGCTTATGCTTCGATACTGTAGTTAGTTCTCTCAACAGTCAAGAGAAAGATGTCTAGGAGTGGGTTCGAGATGGTTCACATGACAAAATTACGAAGATATCTGATCATTATGCTTCCAGAATCTAACGCCGACGATCAGACTCGACGTGAGAGAAAGCACAAGGGAAGTAAGTACCTTGACATCACCAATCTCGATTAGAGAACTCGATATCTCAGAGAATCTCGCAGTGAAGGATCGTAAGAAGGCGACTACCGGAAGAGAACTTGCTATTCACGCCTTGAAGGTCGGAGTTCTCGCAGTCATGATCTTTTGGCGTCATGATCTTACGATGATGATCATTATGTGGATCAATAGACTTGCTGCGAAGATGAACTATTAGTAGAACTCGACTCCGATCGCGTCGAAACGGGATTCACCGTGTTTGTTATTGTAATGCTGCAATAAAGTAATAAAAAATGCAAAAAAATCATCAAATAACATCCTGGCTTGACACGGCACGTTCAATTCTCTTCCCTCGAGTTCGCAGATTCTAGCCGAGATCTCCCCTCGGCTCGTGATCTACTCTTTTGGCTTCAATATTTAAGGATGAGAACAACTGTGTATTCACGACTCATAGAATGAACGAACCGTGAGACGTGCCTCAGGTGCTGGACAATCTGGCCACGAGCACCTACTATGGGCAGAATGTACTTTCCGACTGGCTCGGACTGAAGGGCGGCTCTGGCTCAGGTGGCGAATCCTCCGGCTCTCGCTTCCTGGCCCTCCAGCTCTCTCTATGGACGCGAAAGTGGGGCAGCGTCTAACAGAGATCACCGTGTACTACTACAATCGCCACTCACAGTTCTTTGTTGGGGGAGTGATGATTTCGGACCATCTGCAGCGAAGATGCACTGAAAGACAGCAGAAGAGGTTATATTTTATATTAAAAATCCAGGAGTCGTGCGACGAAAAAAGATTTTGGCACGATTCGCAGCTGAGAGTATCGTAGCGTTCGTTCCTGTACTCTTCATGATATAAAGATTATCCATACAGGTTCTCAAGTGCTGACTATTCCTCGCATCAACTTCTTCCGGGTGGAGCACTTCTCACCGTCTCTCATTTTTGTGCATTGGAATGACGCAACCAAAGATATTTACAGTCTCGATTTGCTCCTTTCTAGAACCTCATTCCGATTCTCTCAGTCCAATTTCACATTCCGATTCGAAATCAGTTTCGTCAGTAATCGTGTGTGTAAATGAACACTCGAGTAGTTTCCATTATTGAATGTCTGCTTTGTAAACTGTTGTTAATAGTGTGAAGATGTCACTTCGGATATTTCTTCTAATTGACTTCTCACTCAATTGTGGTCTCAAATCTGAATCATATAAAGCAGAAAGCCTCTTCAGAAGGAGATCCGTGATCCCCATACTAATTAGTGGAATTGAGCGGGTGAACTCATCTTCTTTCTCATCAATGGTCAGGATCTCGAGAGTGACAGAGAGAGAGAGACTCCCTCACCCCAGGTCAGAGGGACTAGATTGCGTAATCTACCCAGGGCCTCTCTCTCTCCCTGTCAGATTACAATCTGACCTGTCCGAGTCCTCGTCTGTTCTCTCCGTGCACCTGGCTTTATTCCTCGGATTCTTTACGAAAGTTTAGAGTCAATAAAACATATATTTATAAAAGAAATTATCG
>LS501153.1:384091-414977 GCA_900490845.1 Pristionchus japonicus | reverse complement strand
TGGGAAATTGTCTTCTGGCAAGGTGATCTGCATGCTGCCCAAATTTCATGTCGATCGGTTCACAGAGAAATGGGTTGCTGCGGAAATTCGATAATTGCGGGAATTCAAATATTCTAGTTTTTCCGGAAAAACACCTCTGAAAAACTAACACTCTTTTTCTTTTTCCAAGAGATTTTTCCGGAAAACTAACACCACATTACCCCAGGGGGACCAAAACGCATCATTTTTCTCAAAAAACGGAGCTCGGGTTTTGCGAACATTATCTTCAGTCTCAATTTGAATAGATTCATTGTCTCCTTTGGCAAAACAAGTTGAATGTCGATGATGTTTATGAGCTCTTCTCGACCCACCTGAACATTACGAGATCAAATTTCGAATTGCTTGCAGTGGCACTGAATTTGATGAGATCCTATTGGAAGAAATCGACTTACACTATCTCTCAAATACATAACCGAGACGTCCAACCGCGTATTCCCTAGGGGACATCCCATTCTAGCCTCTCCCTAACAGCTTTCCTATCTTTTTCCTACCTGTAACTTTGTTTTCGCTCTATTTCGTTCTCTCAGTATGCCTAATCCCATTGTAGGACTCACTTCACCGAAAATTCGGACGGTATCAACGATTTGCATGCATGCTGGCTGACGTGCGAAAGCATCGACACGGGCTTTCATCGTCTTGGAAGTCTGCAATATATTAGCTGGTTCGGCAATATCCCGGACAACACCTAATAGTGCCATATCTGCCAACCTACCGAAATCCCTACGAGAACCTAGTCCATTTAGTGGATAGTGGACACAATTCATTTTCAATTGTACTGCCCAGAGAGGAATAGAAGCGCCGTTAGTTCGATGACCCTTCGACGCCTTGTTACACGCGCTCACTAGATCAACATTGGACGAAAGTTGAAGCAACATCGGGCAACGATCACTCAGTTTCTGTTTCGAAAAGTGTTAATCTTGTGAAAACCCTACCCTCGGAAACCCTACCCATCAAATATAACCCCCAATCTAGTAGCCTAAAGTCAATCAAGTAGTTTCGATAGCAGAATAACCTTTCGCTTAAAGTACACCCTTGTTTAGACGCTTGGAGCTGAGTGGCAGAACAATAAACTCTTTTGACTCACCGCTCTCAGTGGAAGAACAACCTCGGGAACGAACTTGAGGACTTTATAGACTAGTTCTTTAGGGAGATTCTCGAATGGAGACAAATTCGGGTCGTTTGGAGCATTCCCATCCTCTCCATCCGCTCCTTCCTCTCGTCTTGGCTCATTTCCATCCTCCTCTCTCGCACGTTTCTGTGGGGGCGATTCCTCCATTCTGAAAGGGTGTTGAAATGTTGTTAGAGAAAGAGAAGGATTGATTGACTACATGAGTAACATTTACTTCAAGGGCGCTAACCCAATCAGTCTCACAACGCATCCAAACATTGGAATCGCAAAAGACACAGAGACCATTTCAATCCTCGTTCAATCATTTGGTTTGGCAAGCTTCCACGACTTATCGAGGACAATCATAGAGATAAATGTGCTTAGATGGCTATCAATTGATTAGATTACCATCATTAGCAGTCATTTAGATAAGATAACTATCAATTGCACATCAAACAAGTCGATCTTCATTGTATTCTTTATTATAATGCAACGATAAAGTAATAAATAATATGAAAATACTTCGATTCTGAACAATATACTGTCTACATTATCAATATACCCTCTCAAATCTGTTATAGTGTACAAAAAGCTATCGATAGAAAGTCCTCTGAAGGTTGGGATGTCTCAAAGTGGGCGAGAATGTCCGAAAAGTGCAGGGTGCATGAGTGACAAAAGCCGTAAAATGAATACAAATAATTAGGAAATGTTGTTTCTCGGATAGATGCCGATTGGGTGGTAGTTACATAGTCACTGTTTCGTGAACCGGTTAGATAATGCAGGGAAGAATGTTTCTGAAGGGAGAGAGAGCTACTATCACTGGAGAAATGACACTGGATGGGGAAATATTAAGTTGATCTAAGAAGCTAATCGAATTCAAGCTGAAGCCTCCACTTCTTGACTCTTCTCAGCTTCCTCTGATGGCTCCTCTTGAATCGAATCCTTCTTCTCGACTACGATCGAATTCTTGTTGAAGTCGTGAGGAGCCTGGAATTATCGATTAATTGATTTATCGAACTATATTTATCGATTAACGTGAGGATCAGGAGTAATTATCACCTGAGGAGTCTCAATCGGTGTCATCGGTACTTGATTCTCGGAATCGCCCTTCTTGTGCTTGTAGAGAACGTCTGTGGCTTGGATCTCACCTGTAAATGAGGAATTCAATGTTGTTCAGAGATTACATAATAGATCTGCAAGCCATAAATGTCACTGACCAGTCTTGAGGTTGAAACTGCGTCCCTTGATATTCGAGTGCTCGATGGGAGAGAACCAATTGACGAGCGAACCCATCAGAGGAAGTTGTCTCATGACGCCCTTGAAGGAATAATGTTAATTATTTATCTAAGAAAATATTAAAATCGATTTTACACTCATTCGAAGCCTCTTCTCACCTCATGTTGCAGTCTCGCATCATTCTCGTGCTTCAACTCTTGATTCGCAGCCTCGATTAATTCGGCCAGCGTGTCGAGGTACTGTAGCAGTCACAATTTCATTTTCCATTTGTAGATAAGAATCGAGAGAAAAGGGCTAATTAGAGCGAAAACAAGGGTACAGGTAGAAAAAGATAGAGAAGGTGATAGGAAGAGACTAGAGGGCTAAGTAGCGTCCAAAGGGCCCTCCAGGCATGGCAGGGGTTACTAACACCCGCAATCTCTAACCTGTTGGCTATTCTCGATTTCCTTTCCTCTCTCGGAGACCATTCTCATCAGATCAACGAGATCATTTGCGTCAGAGAGCATGCCAAACTTGACACAGCTCACACCGATTCTGTAATTAATTAATACTTTAATTTTACAGAATAACACAAAGAATACTGAAGGAATCATAATACCATACGAATTTAGCCAGTATTCAGCATATTAGATGTTTCGAAGTGCTATATTGAAACGTACAATGCGGATTCTCCCGAAGAGAAGGCGGAATCGACCGATCGAAGAGAGTGGACGAGTTCCATATTGAGCATCGACACTTGCTGACGTTGTTTCTCGTTCCATTCTTCAGGATTTGTCTCCTTGACGATAGATGGGATATAACTGAAAGAATAAATTCAAAGTAATCTGCCTATCCGTTACCATAACATGGCACTACCTTACCCAGAGACAACACTAACCTCATCCTACCGTACCTAGAGAATACAGTAACCTCCTTCTACTATACCCAGAGATTACAGGAATCTCCTTTTACCGTGCCTAGAGACTACTCTAACCTCCTTCTAACGTTCCCAGAGACTTCAATAACCTCTAGTTGCCGTACCCTGAAGCTACAGTAACCTCATGCTACCGTACCCTGGAGATACAGTGACCTCCTACTACAGTACCCTGGAGATACAGTATCCTCCAACTACCGTATCCTGGAGATACAGTAACCTCATACAACCGTATCCTGGAGATACAGTATCCACCTACTGATGTACCCTGAAGCTACAGTGACCTGTTTCTACCGTGCCCTGGAGACACAGTGACCTCCTACTACCGTATCCTGGAGACACAGTATCCTCACAGAGATGTACCCTGAAGCTACGGTGACCTACTTCGACCGTGCCCTGGAGATACAGTATCCTCCTCCTACCGTACTCTGGAGATACAGAGACCTCCTCCTACCGTACCCTGCGGATACAGAGGCCTCCTTCTACCGTACCCTGCAGATACATAGACCTCCTCCTACCGTACCCTGCAGATACAGAGACCTCCTTCTACCGTACCCTGGAGATACAGAGACCTCCTCCTACCGTACCCTGCAGATACAGAGACCTCCTCCTACCGTACCCTGCAGATACAGAAACCTCCATCTACCGTACCCTGGAGATACAGAGACCTCCTCCTACCTCCATTCTCAATTCTCCATTCTCGCGCTCGTGACGGACGGTCGACTCTCACCCCGCTCTCTTCCGCCCCCAGTGTGAGGAATCCTCGTCCGTCAGCTTGGGCAACCGGATGAGTATCGCCCACTCGGTACACTACAAAGGGAGGACCCAGGTTGGATCCCATCATCTCAAGTGATCTACCGTCAAGATAGGCCCCATTCAAGAATCCTGCTTCGTGAGTTTGCTCTAAACCACGCTACGTATGAACTTCGGCGGCTGGATGATCTACTTCACGCCTCAAACGAACTCGGCCATCAGTTGAGAAGATACATGTAAGAAGATTCCATCCCTTGACTCAACGACACTGTGAGAACGAAGATCCCTATCCCTTCCCTAAGTTGCCGCCCTGCAGGCCCATTGCCTTGTTGCCAGGCTAAATGTCTAAAATGTCTAACCGTACCCTGCAGATACAGAGACCTCCTCCTACCGTACCCTGCAGATACAGAGACCTCCTCCTACCGTACCCTGTAGATACAGAGACCTCCTCCTACCGTACCCTGTAGATACAGAGACCTCCTCCTACCGTACCCTGGAGATACAGAGACCTCCTCCTACCGTACCTTGCAGATACAGAGACCTCCTCCTACCATACCCTGGAGATACAGAGACCTCCTCCGACCGTACCCTGGAGATACAGAAACCTCCCTCTACCGTACCCTGGAGATACAGAGACCTCCTACCCCCATTCTCCATTCTCCATTCTCGCGCTCGTGAAAGGACGGTCGACTCTCACCCCCGCTCTCTTCCGCCCCCCAGTCTGCAAAGTGAACTCACCAAGAAGCACGCATTCTCAATGAAGTCGGCGGTTCTTTTGGTTGTGAGATACTGGCTGGCCACCCACCACGGAAGAGTGTCCAACTTGGCCCGATAAGTTGGCTTGTAACCATCGACTGATCGGTGAATCGTCTGAAACACATTCGTAATTTAATCGTTCATCACTTTTCGTTGTAAATTTGCCAGTAACGTGGTGAAGCGTTCTAGGAACGAAGCTTGAACGATAGTTCGACTAACATTAGCCACATTTGATTGAAATATAACTCACAATAACGGGAGCAACGGGAATTCCAAGCCAGAGAGAGGGAGAGTCATGGAGTCGACTTGTGAGAGGACGTGAACGAGAACTTCAGTGGGCTCACGAAGGGTGAGAGCAGCAACAGCCTTCAATATAAACATGTATCCATCCATAGATAGTAGAAGGATCATTATCATACTATAGTGCAGATCCGGAAATGATTGAATGTCTCACCTGTCCGACAATATGCAGCCAGAATCGAGCCTTGTTCTTTCTGCTGTCGAGAAGCTTCGAGATCATGTGTTTTTGTCCGAGGATTGAGGATCCTGGATGAGATTACATTTATAATTATATTTTTTATGTTAAAAGTGATAAAGTATTACCGAAACTGAAGTCAAAAGCTCACCAACAACACCGAGAACCATGAGAGGTTTCTTGCCCGTGGCGATATCTTCATCGAGCATGCGTTCGAAGGCGTGATGGTCCTGGATTAAGTTGATATGGTTGTAATAAATATTTATTTAATTAATTAATTATATTAGAAGTAAGTAACTGAATCCACTCACAATTCGTCCCTCAATCTCGCTCAAATCTCCATCCAACTTGGAAAGGACAACAACATCGGCGATTCCGAATTCAGAAGCGAGGAAAGGAGCGATGCCGCGGTGGAGAGCGGGTGATACGTAGACTACTGGGGCTCCCTGATATATTTTTATCTAGTTATTAATTATCACCAAGCCATGATACAAACAATGGAATGAGTACATTCTTAGCAATGAACTATGCTCACAGGAGCGGATTTTGATGAATAACTGCTAATATCATCAAAATATTAACAAACGATTATTTCGTGTGCTGAAATAGATGGCAAAGAAACAAATATAATTTAAAAAACTAAAAACCAACCTGTTCAACGAACACTCTCCATCCTTTGGTGGCGAAGTCGCCTCCATATGCTTGTTTGATAGCCAGACGAACCGCGTGACCTAGAATAATCATACATTATATATAAATAATTATGTTAGAAGTAATAAAATACTCCTTTCCAGTAGTTGTAATGATAAATCCCCACCGATTCCATTACGGACTGCATTGGCAAGCGTTGATTCAGTCTCAGAGCAGTATACCTGCATAATTTGATGAATTATGCAACTATAGTTGATCTCAAGTGACCTACTCAACTTCTACTTGCTTCCAAGGTAAACAAATTATCAAAAACTTTTTCGAAAATTAAATTAAAGTTGTCAAACAACGAACCTGAGCCTCGGGGAAGCGGAACAACTGGGAAAAGGTGATTGAGGTGTTCCCGAATAGCCATGAAACGATACTCTGACGGTGATAGCTCCCGAGAAGGTCAATTTATGCCTGGAATATAGATTTCTATTTTTACAGAGCTGAATAATATTAATATTGTGCAAAATATGAGGCCGGAAGGAGCTCTAACAAAGCCAAAACTGCACTGCCATTAAAAGTACCTTTAGCGGCGACCAAGTTACAAGAGCCCTGTCTAGCTCGGAGAGGCGACTTCCCTCCTTCACCCTTGAGTGATTTAACAATAACCCAAACGATTTAAATATGATAAAAATAGATTTAAACAATGTCCAATTTCCTAGTACGCGAGTTCTACTGTGCCAAAAAATCAGCGAGGTACCGTAGTTAAGAGGGTCTCGTGGGTCAGCATTCTTACTTTGCATTTTTAGCCTACTGAGGGTGGAGAGGTTCATCTCTTGCCAGCCAGTCTATGACAAGTAGTTCATGCTCAAAAACAGTTGAGACAGCGTTGACTATTGCCGGATGCATCAAATTAATTATTAATTAATTATTTAATCTGTTTCATACGTTATCTTTCCTTCTGGCTAATAGAATACTTCAGTGTTGGTGTTATATTGTGTGTAATTGGTAAAGGGGTGATGAAAATGGTTCTTATCTCATTATTTATCGAACATTGTATTACTGTATCAGCACACATTATCAAATAGCTTAATTATTGCTATATCAGCACATAGTGTCAGAGCATCATAACTGCAATATCCATCAATCGTCTTCCTCAGCACTGTAAAAGCGCCTGATACCCAGTGTTGGCTGTCCAAAAAGCACACGCATCGGATCTGCTGAAGTTTGGAGTACTTTGATCATGGTCATACATTGTTCTAAAACCTTTAATCGAGCATCCGTTGACCATGTAGTCTAATTTCTTCACATACTTGGCGCATGTCATATGTAAAACTAGCTTCTTCTTCTTAAGAGCAGGCAATTTCTGAAACATTCAGGTTTCGCTGATTTTTGCTCAAGGTACTGGAGACCTCTCTTAGAAGATCCGCTGCCTCGAGAGAAAGATATTCAGGATACTCCAAGTTATAGATCGTCAGTTCGCTCAATTTCTTCATGAACATATCATGAATGATGGATCCCCAGTTTAGATTGTGAAGACCGAGGAAAAGTTGGCTTGTCTTATCCTCTCCCTCGATTTGTCCTTGCCAGATCGTCACGGATTCCACCAGATCGGAGAGTTCGATAAGGAGTTTCACTGAAACGTTTTGTTCAAAAGCAGATTGGCATAGCTATAGTCACCTGGATCGGTAGCGGTGATTCTGCAAGTATGTAGTTCAAGTTCTTTTGTTGTTTCCGTCTTCAGAATCTCGAGTAGAAGGGAACTGCAGAGGAAATACTGATTATTGCCCACTTTATGTACACTAACGCAGCAGATTCGTTGATTGTTTGAAGGTCCAACTTGATGTTCGTGAACACAAATCCTCCCAAAAGATTCTTAACGCAGTCGAGAGTGGCAGAATTGGTGCAATACCGAATTAGTAGTTGAGGAACATAGCGTCCGAAACACGTTAAGTGTCGCCGGATGGACATAGGGTCGGTTAGCCCAGACAATTCGAAATGGTACGTCTGCAAGTGAGTAAATCGCGCATTTTTTTGGCCTCAGTGAACGTACCACCGTACCGGCGATGTTCCTCTCCACTCGTCTCATCATACTAAGATCAATAGACGGATGATATTTAACCATCATCTTTAGTTTGAAGAGATAGCTTTTCTCTTTAAGCATTCGCACTTCAACCTTCTTGACATTTTGTTGTCCTTGTTGATCTCCCTTAACATAAGATCACACTCCATTGAAACGATGAAGAATACGAGTCAGCATTTTGGCTCTTGAAATTGCATTGACATCTCTAATTGGTATGACTCACTTGACCGTAGACACGCATGACTTGGACTATTGAAGGGCGTTGTGAGTTTCGTGCGAAAGAATCCACACGGTACTGCATCATCGAGGAAGTCTGCAATATATTAGTTGGTACACTTCGCCCTCGGTGACTCACAGGGCTTGCCCGGCTGGTTTGCCCTCCCTCCGCGTGGCGCAAGACGCGCCAATCGCTCCAGCCCTCTTGCCCCGCTTTTTTATAAGGTGGAGGATCACTCCGCACTAACACCCAATCATGTTATGTGTAAACAGCGTAAATACTCTCGTCAAAGGGGCAATATTGTGACACTATCTCGGCGCGTACGGGCTAGATTGGGAGACCAGACCTTAGTAGCTGATCAACAACCGCATGTGACTCACCGCTCTGAGTTGGAGAACAACCTCGGGAACGAACTCCAGGGTTCGATTCACCAGTTCTTGTGGGAGGTTCTCGAATGGAGACAAATTAGGGTCGTATAAAATAATCACATCCTTTCCATCCGTTCCTTCCTCCTGTCTTGGCTCAATTCCATCCTCCTCTTTCGCGCGTTTCTGTGGTGGCGAATCCTCCATTCTAAAAGAGAATTGTAGTTTGGCTAGAGAACAAGAAGGATTGATCGAATACATGAATATCGTGTTCTTCAAAGATGCTACTAAATCTCAATCAGTCTCACAGAGCTTACAAAAGCTCATAAAGATTCTAGTAACTAAAGATGCAGAGATTTTTTCGTTCATTCGTTGCTTTTATCACGCGTTTCAGGGTAGAATCGCATACCGCTCTGCACATCAACGATGTGACCCCACTATCTCTCATCGATTTTAGATAGCCCCTGTATAGGGGACCTTTGAGCCAGAGTATTGGAGGTGGTAGATCAAAGACCGCTCCAGGAGGCCACGTCAAAGTTGGTCTTTGAGGCGCCGTTTTTCGCGAATATCTCTCCTGAAAATGGAGCTAGAAACTCGCTCAAGAGCTTAAAATGTGCGTATTGTGCTGCTCTTCAAGATGGAACTAGTTGAAAATCAATTCCATTATTTTGAAGGCAGATATGGGTGAACTAACCACTCGAAACAGAAACACATCTGGAAACAGGATAGATCGATCGGGCTCGACGAGAGGAATTCAATGGTATGCTGTTATCCATATCTAAAGTGTGGCTAAAATGCTCTTTTCCTCAAAAAACTACTTTCTGCGGAGGAGCAATGCGTTTCCCTCCTCTCCTGTGACCTCTTCCCATCCTCTCCCTCTGCGCTCTCTCACAATCCCATGCTCTCTCGCCTGCCCTTCCCTACCCTCTGGCTCGTAAACACTGCTCCCTCCGGTTGAATCTGTCAGATCTAGTTTTTTGAGGAAAAGAGCATTTTAGCCACACTTTAGATATGGATAACAGCATACCATTGAATTCCTCTCGTCGAGCCCGATCGATCTATCCTGTTTCCAGATGTGTTTCTCTTTCGAGTGATTAGTTCACCCATATCTGCCTTCAAAATAATGGAATTGATTTTCAACCAGTTCCATCTTGAAGAGCAGCTCAATACGCACATTTTAAGCTCTTGAGCGAGTTCCTAGCTCCATTTTCAGGAGAGATATTCGCGAAAAACGGCGCCTCAAAGACCAACTTTGACGTGGCCTCCTGGAGCGGTCTTTGATCTACCACCTCCAATACTCTGGCTCAAAGGTCCCCAATACAGGGGCTGTCGAAAATGGATGAGAGATTGTGGGGTCACATCGTTGATGTGCAAGGGATCACTAGAAACTTTGCGATTCTACCGTGAAACGCGTGTTATGGTGATGTCGATGTCGAAGTGATGGCAAGGTACTAGGACTCATCGATGCGGATCATTGAGATAAATGTGCTTCGATGGCTATCAATTGATTAGATAACTATCATTAGCAGTCATTTAGATAAGATAACTATTAATTTCTCATTGCACTAGTCAATCTTTACTGAACTCTTTATTGTAATGCAACGATAAAGTAATAAATAATATGAAAATACTTCGACTCTGAACAATATACTGTCTACATTATCATGATACCCTCTCAAATCTGTTATAGTGTACAAAAAGCTATCGATAGAAAGTCCTCTGAAGGTTGGGATGTCTCAAAGTGGGCGAGAATGTCCGAAAAGTGCAGGGTGCATGAGTGACAAAAGCCGTAAAATGAAAACAAATGAGTAGGAAATGTTGTTTCTCGGATAGATGCCGACGGGGTGGTGGTACATAGTCACTGTTTCGTGAACCGGTTAGATAATGCATGGAAGAATGTTTCGGAAGAGAGAGCTACTATCACATGAGAAATGACACTGAATAGGGGGAAATAGCAAGTTGATCTAAGAGGATAATCGAATTCAAGCTGAAGCCTCCACTTCTTGACTCTTCACAGCTTCTTCTGATGGCTCCTCTTGAATCGAATCCTTCTTCTCGACTACGATTGAGTTCTTGTTGAAGTCGTGAGGAGCCTGTGATTATTGATTTTGTTATTGAACTAAACTGTAGTTATCGATTACCGAATAACGTGCGGAACATTCGTAATTCTCACCTGAGGAGTCTCTATCGGAGTCATCGGTACTTGATTCTCGGAATCGCCCTTCTTGTGTTTGTAGAGAACGTCTGTGGCTTGGATCTCACCTGTAAATATAGAGGTCAATGTTGTTCAGAGATCACATATTCGATCTGCAAACAGTAGAATTCACTGACCAGTCTTGAGGTTGAAACTGCGTCCCTTGATATTCGAGTGCTCGATGGGAGAGAACCAATTGACAAGTGATCCCATCAGAGGAAGTTGTCTCATCACTCCCTGTGAGTAAATCGTTACATTATGTTATTGGGTTGACAATAGCTATCGAAATAAATAGGAAGCCATTTTCTAGCTGTTTGATGTGATTCGCTCTAAAAAACATAAATAGGCTATTTCACATTATTCTTTTACTCGCTATCATCACTAATAAGAAGCCCCATCTCACCTCCTGTTGTAGTCTCGCATCATTTTCGTGCTTCAACTCCTGATTCGCAGCCTCGATTCCCTTGCGAATCTGTTCGGCCAGCGTGTCGAGGTACTGTAAAAGTCACAATTTCATTTACCATTTACAGATATCACATTATTAAGATGATACGAGAGTGATACGTTGTCGAAAAAACTAAGTCGCGTGTTTTTTTGTGGGCTGAGCCTATCGTTTTTAGCCATTTCCTCTGTTGTGTTTTAGTTTTTGAACATTTTTGCAATAGAACTCGATTATTGGGGTGGGTTCACGTTATTTTAAAACAATTTTGATAATTTGAACTAATTTTTAAGTGATATTGGTTGGATATTCGTACACTATTACGCGCGGAACGATAAAACATTTTTTTTTGTAAAAACGTAATAACAATCGAGAGAAAAGGGCCAACTAGAGCGAAAACAAGGATACAGTTAGAAAAAGATAGAAAAGCTGTTAGGAAGAGACTAGAAGGTAAGTAGCGTCCAAAGGGCATTCCAGGCATGCCAGGGGTTACTAACAGGCGCAATCTCTTACCTGTTGGCTGTTCTCGATTTCCTTTCCTCTCTCGGAGACCATTCTCATCAGATCAACGAGATCATTTGCGTCAGACAGCATGCCAAACTTGACGCAGCTCACACCAATCCTGTAAATTGATTAATTTATTAATTTTATCTCAATTCGAATACGGAATGAGTGTTTGAAAAAGGCAATAACAGTTTCGGTCCGCATTTGACGCATTAGCCTGCAATTTCTTAATTTATTTAAAAAAATTAACTATATTCTATTAAGATCTCGACAAGGTAATGAAAGTGTCGGGCCAGTATTCAGCAGTATGTTTCGAAGTGCTATATTGAAACGTACAATGCGGATTCTCCCGAAGAGAAGGCGGAATCGACTGATCGAAGAGAGTGGACGAGTTCCATATTGAGCATCGACACTTGCTGACGCTGTTTTTCGTTCCATTCCTCTGGATTTGTCTCCTTGACGATAGATGGGATGTAACTGAAAGAATAAATTCATGGTACTCTGCCTATCTGTTACCGTAACCTGGCGCTACCGTTTCCAGAGATTTCAGAAACCTCCTTCTACCGTTCCCAGAGACTACAGTAACCTCTTCCTACCGTACCCTGAAGCTAGAGTAACCTGTTTCTAGCGTGCCCTGAAGCTACAGTATCCGTCTTCCATCGTACCCTGGAGATACAGTAACCTTCTTCTTCCGTACACTGGAGATACAGTAACCTCCTTCTATCGTATCCTGAAGCTATAGTAACCTCTTTCCACCGTTCCCTGAAGCTACAGTATCCTCTTGCTACCGTACCTTGAAGCTACAGTAACATCTTACCACCGTACCCTGAAGCTACAGTAACCTCTTTCAACCGTACCCTGGAGCTACAGAATCCTCCTTCAACCGTACCCTGGAGCTACAGTAACCTCCTTCTACCGTGCCCTACAGCTACAGTAACCTCATTCTACCGTGCCCTGAAGCTACAGTAAGCTCCTTCTACCGTACCCTGTAGCTACAGTAACCTCCTTCTACAGTACCCTGGAGATACAGTATTCTCTTTCTACCGTACCCTGAAGCTACAGTAAACTCTTGCTACCGTACCTTGAAGCTACAGTAACCTCTTTCCACCTTACCCTGGAGCTACATAATTCTTCTTCTACCGTACCCTGGAGCTAGAGTAGCCTCCTTCTACCGTACCCAATGACTACAGTAAAATCATACTACCGTGCCCTGAAGCTACAGTAAGCTCATTCTACCGTACCCTGTAGCTACAGTAACCTCCTTCTGCAGTACCCTGGAGATACAGTATTCTCTTTCTACAGTATCCTGAAGCTACAGTAACCTCTTTCCACCGTACCTTGAAGCTACAGTAACCTCGTTCTACCGTGCCCTGGAGCTACAATAACACCTCCTTCCGTACATTGGAGCTACAGTAACCTCCTTCTACCGTACCCGGAGATTTTAGTAGCCTCCTTCTACCGTATTCTGGTAATTCCCTACGAAACAATTAATCAAAAAAACTAACCAAACAGCTCCGACTCCGGCCCATTTGTTGATGGGGAGTTGGGCGAGAGCGGGGAATTCCTCCTTCATTGCAGTGAAACTGCGACGAGCCGAGACGGTCGAGTCAACGATGCTCATCACCTGTAATTAGTTAATTATTAATTATTTGAATTTTATTTAAAAACCAAGTAGGTTATTTCGACGTTTGAAAGTCCCCTCCACTTCTCTTTCTTCCTCAATTCACGCAATACATCGCGTGATTCGAATTGGAAAGCATGAGAAATCTCACCTCAGAGAGTTGCTTGACAAACTTCTGGACGTGATCCATGTTGGAGCTGTTAGCTGAAAGACATTGATAAGACTTGACACTCATGGGTATAACGGTATTCAAGAAAGAGTAGTTCAAATAACGTTTCAGGTGTTTCCGCACATCAAAACTTTAAAAAAATTGAAGTTTTGAGTTAGAAACCCACCAGCGGCGTGCTCCAGTGGACAGAATCTGAAGGCGGTTCCGTGATTTCCTCCTAGTTCGATCATGTGAATTCCCAGTGGAGTGCACTCCCCGAGAAGACCTTGACCCAACTGAAATAGTGGTTATGTTGATGTATGCCGCGATATTTACATAAAGATGAAGATCTTAAAAAGGCGTGTGAAACACAACTGACCCATGAGTTGAGACTCTCAGCATACTCCAATTCGATATCGATCACTTTCGCTGCTTTCTCAATCTCGACTGCGTTTCTCTCTTCTTCGGGAGCGGAAAGAAGCTTCTTGTGAGCCTGAAGCATTGAATTTGATCTTTGATCTCTGCCAGACAACCTAATCTGATATGATTATCCAAAGTATATGTATCCGGTAATCACTAACCGCGATAGCCTCCTTGAGTTGAGCATATTTGTACTTGAAGATGAGAACAGACGGGGCGATGTACTGGTTCTTGAAGACTTTGTTAGCAAAGTCAACGACATTGTCCACTCCGACGATCTCCATTTGGTCGAGGGCAGACAGTCCCTTCAGCATCACTTTGCTCTGAAAGACTATCGATTAGAATGTCTCTCTAGAGTCCAATCTGTCAATAAAAAGACTCAATTAGAACCGATTCTAGCTACTGAGCTAATTTTCCTGACAATTGTTATGAAAACCTCAACATAAACTCACCAAGAAGTAAGCGTTCTCAATGGAATCGGTGATTCTCTTGGTGGTCAGATACTGGCTGGCCACCCACCACGGAAGAGTATCCAACTTGGCCCGATATGTGGGTTTGTAGCCATCGACTGAGCGGTGAATCGTCTGAAACACATCCATAATTCTATCGATTTTCTCCATTGTTGCAATATTTGTCAGGAATGTATTGAAATGTTCTTGAAACAGAGCGTCAGCGGAAGCTCAACAACCATTAGCCAATGTTGAAAGAAACATCACTCACAATAACGGGAGCAGCCGGGATTCCAAGCCAGAGTGCAAGAGGAAGAGTCATGGAATCGACTTGTGAGAGGACGTGAACAAGGACTTCGGTCGGCTCACGAAGAGTGAGGGCAGCTACTGCCTATAACACAGGAATTGTTTGCTGCGAGATCAAAGATCAATGAATGCGTAATGTCACAGTAAACATCTTTCAGCGTCTAAATGAAGAAGCTTCAAACCTGTCCAACAATATGAAGCCAGAATCGGGCCTTGTTCTTTCTGCTGTCCAGAAGCTTCGAGATCATGTCATTCTGACCGAGGATCGATGATCCTGAATGAAATTGCAGTTAAAGGGATGGAAAATGATATACTTTGATCATTGATCTTTGATCTTTGAACATTGATATTGATCAATTTGGATATTTGTGTGCAGCATGATTAATTATTAGAGGCTGATTCTCACCAACAACGCCCAAAACCATGAGTGGTTTCTTCCCAGCGGCAATATCTTCATCGAGCATGCGTTCGAAGGCGTGATGGTCCTGAATTTAGGTTATTTGGTTATAATAAATACATGATTATTTATTTATTTGCTTAATTACATACAAAAAGATAAATTAACTAAATATCACTCACAATTCGTCCCTCGATCTCACTCAAGTCTCCATCCAACTTGGGGAGTACAACAACATCAGCGATTCCGAATTCAGAAGCGAGGAAAGGAGCGATGTCAAGGTGGAGAGCGGGAGAGACGTAGACGACCGGGGCTCCCTGAGGATTTTTAAAAGTAATTAATTGAACATAAAAAAAACCTAAATTGCCAAGAAATCTCATTCTAACACTAGAATTGTATGCTCGAGGACGTGGTTTTCTATGAATATTGGCGATTACTATCACGTAAGTTGCTAAAAATAAGTTCATTTGTGTTCTAATATACTATATATGGCTAGAAATACAATACAATTATCAGGTAGGCAATACAATTAAAAGCAAACCTGCTCGACGAACACTCTCCATCCCTTGGTTGCGAACTCGCCTCCATAGGCTTGCTTGATAGCCAGTCGAACAGCGTGGCCTAAAAATATAATTATTTTATAAAAATATATATATTTCAAGTTATAAAACATTGCTTCGAAGTAGTATCATGATAACTCCTCACCGATTCCATTACGGACGGCATTTGCAAGCGTCGACTCAGTCTCAGAGCAGTAAACCTGCATAATTTAATAGATTATGCGACTTAAGTTGGTCTAAAGTGGCCTGTGCGTGTAGTTCTTGCTTCTATAGCTAGCAAAGTTCACAAAATAAACAAAAAAATCGAATCAAGACGTCAAACAACCAACCTGGGCTTCAGGGAAACGGAATAGCTGCGAGAAGGTTATTGAAGTGTTTCCGAATAGCCAAGAAGCGATACTTTGACGGTGGTGGCTTCCGAGGAGGTCAATGTATGCCTGGAATATAGTTTATTATTTTTTCTAAGCAAAACAATACTAAAATGACACAAAATCGGAGGCCGGAAGGCAGTTGTAACAGTGCCAAAACTAAACTGCAATAAAAAGAACCTTTAGCGACGACGAAGTGACAAGAGTCCTTCCAAGCTCGGAGAGACGACTTCCCTCCTTCACCCTGGAGTGATTTTACAATAATCCAAACGATTTACATATGCTAAAAATGAGTTTAAGCAATTTTTATTTTTCTAGTACGCGAGTTCCACTGTGCCGCAAAATCAGCGAGGTACCGTAGTTAATGGGGTTTGGCGGGTCAGATTTCTTACTTTGCATTTTTGGCCTGTTGCTGGTGGGGAGGCTCGTCTCTTGCCAGCCAATCGTCGTTGACGATTAGTTGTTCGAGTTGTTCGAGGACTGGAGAGACGGCGTTGGAGGAGAGACGCGTCGCCCGACGCTCCACTGGTTTCGGCTGGAAAATTAATTATTTGTATATTTTTAAATATCATTTCTCTGGTCTTCGACACAATACTGCACAGTAGCCCAGGTTTGAGGTATTACTAGGCTCTAGGATTGTAATTTCAGCCGATTTTGATTAAATAATTGTGCTGACCTGGCTGATCGAGGCCTTTCTGGCTTCCTCTACTCCGGAATCGTTCGAGGAACTCTTCGCACTGCCCGGAGACGGCTGTGATTGCTGCTCCATCTTTCTGCAAATGTCAAAATAATAAACATCAAAACGACCAGATGTTCCCTAAAACTTAGTAAACCCCATAAAGAGCGTGTCAACTGCACTACTACCTCCTCTGCCAACCTGAAGTGCGATGTGATCGCAATTCTGAGAGAGTTGTTCAAACAGCACCATTTTTCGGCGCCCCGAACAATGAATTTCCTCCCAACCGCACAAACAGTTCCATCGCCCCTGCCAAACTCACTCAAGCATCGCGACGGCACTGATTTCGGTGACTTTTCGCATTGGAGGAAACACAGGAAGCGAGGGAGGAGAGGGAGGAAAGGGAGGAGCAGTCACAATCTCGACAATTTCTCACTCCCTTCCCCTTCTCATCCTCTCCCACCCTCTGGGCGACTTCTCAACTTGTCTTCTAAACTCTTGCAGACAAGATTTCCTCCCCCAGAGAATTGGATGAGTAACGGAGAGAAGCTGGTCCTCACGCAGTCACTACGAGATGTGCCAATGAACTACTACTCTTTCTTCCCGGACAATCTACAGGAGGAAATGAGATTCTTCTAGTGCGATATGCATAGATGAACTACGGTATTTTGAATCGAAAATATGTGAGGAATCGTAATAAAATGCATTAGTCAGCAATTTCGCCTCTCTTCGCCATCTCATCCTATGCTAATGTTGTCGCATCCTGCACGTTTTTTTCTCCGGAAAGAAGACAAATTCCCCCCGCATCCCTCGATTCTTCCCATCTCTTTCACTACTCCATCTTATCGCGCCCCGTCCTATTCTCCTATTGTTCATCAACCCACTCCTCGACCACTTTTCATAACGAATGAAGTGGGGGAAAAGGGGTCGGCGTTGTTATTCCGGATTAAGTGCCTGGCGCTTGTGGTTTTCTGCCCAAGTTGAGGAAAAAGCTGGGGCCGGGTTACTGTATCAGGCGCACGATACTGTAACTTACTCATCATAGTCGTGAAACGTAGAGTGTCTCTTGAGCAGTGCCGGAGAGTCGAAATCACTACTCGAAGAGCGTAAGCAGATCATCTTCGACTAACGTTGACTTGCAAGTGAGTAGGGGGAAAGGAGGGGAGGGAAGGTCGAAGTTGGAGCCCGCAATTCACTCTGCGATTCATGAAGTAGGTGCGAGTGTATCTCGGGCGAAGGGGGAAAACGGGAAACTCACGCAAAAATGAGGCGGAAAGATGGGCAAAAAAGAGAAAAAAGACGCAGAAGACCACCAAAATTAACCGGATGCTGTCTAAGAGGAGAGAAGGACAAGATGGGGAATGAGGACGGCGAGGAAGTATACACTAATTAGGTCCGATCGTACTCGTCTCCCCATTATCCACCCTGGCATATGGTGATGAATCCGCTCCGAGTGACCGACACTTATGGACAGGCTCAAGAGGGACGGGAAGGAGGGGGGAAGAGTAGTGACATGAATGATACATGACTCCCTCACTTTAGCCCCGTCCATCCGTCCACAGTAATGGAGGATGTGCATAGACGAACACTGTCTCACTCCTCGCTTCTCCTCTTTATGCCTTCGGGGCAGATGGGATGGGTGAGGATACTAGTGATGTCAACACGAAATATGGAGAAAAAGCGTAGAATCTCGGAAGAAATGCTCAAAACAGATGCTATCCAGCAAGTTCACTTCCTCACTCCCGCATTCACTGCAGGGAAGGAAGCCTCGAGGGTGTCTTCCCAAATCCTCGGCACTTTCACGAGTCAGAGAGGCGAAATAGCGTGGAAATTGGGGAGACTCAGCTCCATTCTCGGCAATGTTCGCGCAAGTGGAAGAGGAAGACAAGGAAGAATAATAAGAAGGAAGAGAGAAGGAAGAGGGTTGACCTCGGTGATATTAGCATTCCGAGGAGGATTGTGGCTGTTTTTGCTTGATTCAGTCAAATAAAGGAAACGACTTCGGATTTGACACGGAGAAAGGGCTGGGAAAGGCTATCATGTGGCCAGAAAAGAGAAGCACGAAAAAAGGAAGCGACGAAAGTTGATGGAAGACTCTGAGATGAGTAGAAGGAAGGAGGAGAGGGAGAGGGCGCGAGGCCAGGAAATGAAACTGCCGCTCCCGAGTATAATGAGGAGTGGAGATGAGGAGTGGTCTCGAAAAGAGGGGGAAAATGCAGATGAGCATCAACATTTTGATAGCCAATTGCACTAGTAAGGGCAGAAGTCAGGTGCTCCTGCCGTCCAATGCATTCTATGGTCGCTATCTTACGAGGAGAAGGAAAAGAAGGAAAAGAATGGCTCTGGCATCGTGAAGATACTCGAGATTCGTGTGAGATTAGCCGGGGGTAAATGGAAAGCGAGCGAGCGGGGAAAGAGGAGATCGTATGATGAGGGCAGTGTGGATCGGAGATCCATCTGAGGTCAGCGTAGCATAACCCGGAGTGGAAAGGTACTACAGAATCGCAAAATACAGAAAATACAGTAACCGAGAACTTTCGGAAGGACGGCAAACAATCTTTTAGCAGGTTTCAGCCAACTATGGAGCCTCTCAGCCTTGAAAGGTTCTCAGATACTAAAACATAGTATCCGAGCACCTTCCAAAGGCAGGCAAACACTCTTCTAGCAGGATTCAGCCAACTAAGCAGCCTTTCGCTCCTTGCTGCAGCAGAATAAACACGCCATTCTGTCCTAATGAAAGGCGAGATTCGGCCCCTCTAATCCCCTTTTGTTTCTGAGAGAGATGGGAGAGAAAAGCGGGATTTACATCGGGGCTTTGATTCTGGGCCTCTGGCAGCTCTCTTTCGGCCATTCCCCCGTCTCGCTCATCCATTTATCAGGACGAACACTTGGCAGAGGGAAGAAAGAAGAAGGGAACAAGACGAAGAGCGATGAATGCAGGGACAGACAGGGCAATAAGAGAGATATCGGCACCAGATGTGGGATACAGCTTCGTTCGAGAATATCCCAACGAATTTGCGGTCTACAGTGAGAGATATCGATTGGTATCGATATCGGGAGTTGGAACATATTTGTTCCCTTGAGAAGAAAGGTGTCTCCTCAGATGCCTGGTCGTCTACACTAAAAGACAGGAACGACATTAAGTAGTAAATGAAAGGAACGGTTTGGGAAGGAGGGAAGGGACGCAGAGCCTGGCCAGGCCCCACATCCATCTACTCGCCGCTCCTGTTTATTGCTTATTTTGGGGGAGGAAGCGGGGCGAAAATGGGCGTAGCGCATCCTGATGCTCAGTGAAGGGACCGGAGAGAAAAGTTAGAGGTACTTCCCAACTTCGAAAAATGGTTCGACCCCGGAAGAAAGGCGCTTCGATGAGGCGTAGAAGGTGTACTACTTGTTATTGGAAGAAACCAGAGGCTAACAATGGGCGTAGCGCATCCTGATGCTCAGAGGAGGGACCAGAGAGAGAGAGAATTGAAGTGAAAGGTGAACGGATAATCAGTAGCCATTGTCGTACCTATTCAAAGAAGCTGCTTCGAGTTGCTTATTTAGCACGAGGTATTTTTTTTATAGAGAGAGTTGGAAAGCGCATCCTGATGCTCAGTGATGAGACCAGAGCGAATAGTTTGAGGTACTTCCCGACTTGGAAAAAGGTTCGGCCCCGAAAGAAAGGCGCTTCGATGAGGCGTAGATGGTGTACTACTTGTTATTGGAGGAAACTAGAGGCTTAGAAAGAGCGTTGTGCATCCTGAATCTCGGAGAAATAAAGCTAAAAAGTACAGGCGTTTCTTCGAGAATCGACTGTTCATCCTAGTGCACCCATTTCGCTTCAATTAAGACACTTTGCAAATTAGTCAATATAAATTCCACTTCGTTCCCGGAAAGGCGTTGATGAGGCGTAGATAGTCCATAATTTGAGAAAGAATGACAAAAAGAAAGTCCTGATGTTCAGAGAAGGAGACCAAACGAAAGACCAGAGAAGAGATTAGCAGCTAATTGAGAGGAGATGTCGTCACGCGGCCTTCATCAGAGGATCTGACTTCTTGTGAACTTTCGTCGATGAGGGAGACGAGAGAGCACATGGAAACGAGAGAGCCACCAGACACGGACCTCGTTAAGATGAAGGACCACATGGAACTTCTGCACTTCTTCTTCTGCACTACTGCACGTCAACTTTGCAGAAATGGAATAGGCACTTGCGAAATTCGAACATAGTTGGATCAAAACCAAATTCCAATTGACTTTGAATGAAAGGTATTCAGAAAATAGAACCTACACTGAACGTAATCCTGAGGATTCACCGAATATACTGGATTTGAACAAAATACTATTTGTGTTCAGAATAAATGCACTTCATTCAACGAATGAACAGATGGGACAAAGCAGACCGTAATTCAGGCGATTCTCAAAAACTCCCCAGCCTAATTCCCGGATGTACGATAAAACCGGCACACAAACTACTTCATTGCTTACGCTTTCCTCCGCTTTTCTCCCATCGTTTTTACGCACCCAATTGAGTTTGTGTGTCCGTATTCGGAGGAGGAGTGGAGGGGGAATAGGGAGGGTGGATACAACCGCTTCTGGCCTCATTTCAGAGATGAGCTTCGAATTCTTCACGTGAAGTACTCAAGCGGTTTTCGTCGATGAACGAAGAGAATGAGAACTATATTTCATGAATTTGCATGAACAATCCGCTGATGACCCCCAAAATCACGAAGTTATGGACGTATTTTGAGGCAGAAACGAGGTGCAAGTTCCCTTGAGGCGCTGATGCTATCTAACTGGACAACGGCCAATCGGAGGGATCTCCCCACTCCATCACTGGGCAGAGAGAGCGAGAGATCAGGGGAATTGGAGAGAGCCAGAGATGGGGGAGAGATTGAGATGGGTACGGCCGATAGGATGGAGCTTGGGAATTGCGAGTGGCCAAGGCCGTAGAGTGGTGGCCAGCTGATTGCGTGGGCTATCGGTGGGTGCCATTACTCTGTCCTACTGACCTCGAATACTTCCTAAAGATCCAGAAAATAGCGAAAATCGACAATTAAGGGAAGGAATTCCGCGCATACTTGATGGAACCTAGCTCCTGACTGCAGTACCTAAGCTGTAAGACTATATTTCTTCAAATTAGACGCCAGGCGCAATCCCTATCCAATCATTCCCCCATTCGTTCCCGTCCATTTCCTCCCTCTCTCTCCCCTCTCTGTACGATAAGCGCCACGTCGACTGTCATTCTCTTCCCGATTCCTTCTCTCTCTCCATTTCCCCTTGTCTGTCGCCCCTCCAACAACCATCCCCTCTCCAAACATGGTTTCGTAATAATTGCAGTTTTGGGAGGATGGAGGATTTCATATTTCTGCATTACAAGATTGGTATTTTCGGTCGGATACAGTTGGGTTCCATCGATTTCGCAAGACTATCCCGGTTTTGATGAAGAAGCTAGGAAGTCTTGGCTTTTTTTAGGAAGTCTTGTTATGAAATGCTTTTTCGGTGACTTTCGACTCTTGGGAGACTCCAAAGAACAAAGATCAAAGATCAACTCACCCATCCAGATTGGCGACGAGTGTCTCGGCAGCTTGCAGCGTACTCTGCACATCAGTCGACATGGTTGCTCACGAAAGGTTGAGGAGACTGCCTGAACATTCAATCCCCATGTAATGACAAAATGCGAAAGTTTGTTAGTCACCAAGCCACGCCACGAAAAACGATTGAACTATCGAATGGAAGAGGGGGAGAGGCTGGAGCCACGTCACGAAATCGTCGTTTGAATCTCTCTGCATTGCAAGGGCTATTTCGCTCTGACTGACAAGCAAGAGAGCTTGCAAAAGGGGGAGATTCAGACAATAGCCCGATCCCGGCTCGCAGCCATGGCGATTTGGAAGCGACGGTAGCAACGGGGAAAGCGGGGGGAGGATTGAGTGGATGAGCAGGGAAAGAGGTTCGGGTTGGTACTTTGATACTTGAACTACCCTCTCAACATCGGTGGACATGAACATGAGAACTTATTGAAAACCTGAGATGTAATCCATTCAGAGATCAAGAAAGAACAAGGTTTTGGTAGGAAGAAGGAAGAAGGAATAACAGGCGCTGCATAACCAGGTTCCACGTGTCGGTTCCGGAACAGCGAAGGGAAACAAAGGGAGAGAAAAAAGACGTCGACCAAAGTTTCGGGCGGACGACGGAAAAGACGGGGAAGGAAAGGGAGACACACGTGGCAGTGAAGGAGAGGAAAGGGAGGAGGGATATCGGCTAGCCCCCTTTCTCTCTCTTGATCTACGCGCAACAATCGGGCTCTTTCTCTCTAGCCAGTGAGACAGTGTGCAAAACGAGAAGAGCCAGAGATCTCCAGGGGAGATAGAAAGGCGCCCCCTTTAATTGACCTGGACTTCCAAGCTTTGCGCTTGCAACGGATATGAGAGGGTATTCAGAGGAGGAAATGAATTCTGAAGGGGAAAGGAAAGGTTCTGGGGAGTCGGAGGGGTAAATTTGGTGAGAGAGTAGGTACACCTTCGAGATTCGATTGATAGTACACCGCTCCATCGAGTCATTTCTGAGAATAGGGTTCTGCTCTCTCAAGTATTCCTTGTCTCTCGTCAATCAGATGGAGTGAGAGAGCGTGGGAATTGGAGAGAGTCCGACTATTACTCATCCCATACTGATAACAATCGACCTGTGCACATGCAATCATCGAGACGCATTCACTCTCTTCATTCCCCGTGCTCTCTCGTCAGGCAGAGAAAGCGAGAGAGCGTGGGAAATGGAGAGAGTCTGACGATTACTCTGGAGAGGAAGAGGAGTGACCAGCGATAGCGGACGTTATGAGATCGAGGCCTCTAGCAAACAGTACAAGGGAAGGATTGGATGTGCATGGACGGAGCTATTGTTGCCAATCAAACAACCGGTTTCGAAATTGGCTTACTTACTGGCAGAAATCAGGGCTTCCTGACAGTTTCTCAAACGGAAATTCCGGAAAAATGCGTATTCTAGGGCTCTAATCGATGACTTTGTCAATACAAACAGTGAGTTATGGGGGGAGTAGTGCACAGGAATAGAGTGAGAGGAAGGAGGGAACAGAATTCTTGTACAATCGACACGCAAAGGTAAACAGGCTCTCCCTTTCCTTCCTCTCTCTCGAGAACCACCACGCGATAGGGCAAGTTATGGAGCCAAGAATAGGGAGGGAAAGAAGGAGGGGGAGAAGAAAGATGCGTATCGTGGATCGGTTGACGTGCCACGTACAGCTTCCTCCTAGGAACACAACCAGGGTAGAGAGACGACTAGATACTCTAGATCTACGGAAAAGTCTCCAGCTTCCACCCATTCCCGTCTACCAATACAGCGTATGAAAGTATCCTCGTGAGTTAAACTCAACAATTATTCTCGAGCAATGCCGATTCCGCATGGGTCGAGAAAGAGACAGACGTCCAAACTATCGTTAATGTAAGTCGTCGCGACTTTGCACTATTCTCGCATCTGGCACAATGGCTTCAAGTGCAAACCGTGTGAAAATTCTGCACTTTGAGCAGTAATGCTTCTGCAAATTGGAGACAGCGCGAGTGCCCATAAACGTCCGAAACCAATGGGATCTCATGTCGACATCTCTACCAATTCCGCGTCTACTCATGTACGTCTGCTCATATACCGATCACCAGAAAACCACCTCGCATAAAAGAGAGAGTGAAGAATTACCCGCGGATTTGCGGGGACAAATGGAGAGAAGGAAAGCGGGTAGTAAACCTACTGATGGTTTGGGATAGATTACTGGCTAAAAATGGGAATTTTTGGCAGTAGAGGAGCAAAACTAATTGGAAACCCCACAATAGATCACGGGAGTCAACGGGGGAAGCCTTATTGAATGATTTGAAATTAAAAAGGCGAAAAAGGGAGAATTCGAAAACGAATTCGGCGGTTGGAAGGCGAAAAAGGAGAAGCTACGTGGAAGTGATCGGGATGAGAGAGAAAGGGAAGGGTGGAGAGGGAGAGAGAGGGAGGGGAAGGAAGAATGAAACCTTCCCTGTGTGTTGCTCCCTTCCTTCCATCGTCAGAAGAAGACAAATACTCTAGGCGCTAAGTGATAGTCAACCGAGGAGCAAGCAACAATAGATTGGTCGGGAGTATCTTTCCCCAATCTACGCGATGTTATTACCTATCGAAACGATCCATACGATCAGTTAGTGATAGATTTCATGGGAGTGGAAGGAAAGTATAAACGAAGGGATGATTCCACTCCAATTGGATGGAAGTGGAGTAAGCAACAACAAATCGGATGGGTACCTCGCAACAATCGATAGCGTAAACAGACGGGAGGTGAACACTCTACCTGGGCAGAGATCGGACAATAGCTAGAGAATGATTACTCATGGTGACTCAGCCGCTATTCTGAGTAACAAAGTGTGTTGATCGTGGCATGATTGGCAGCAATTCGAGTGAGAAACAACTGCAGATAGGCACTTTCGATTTTGTATTCTCTCTCGCCGGTCAGAGAGTGAGAGACCATACAACTAGAAGAGAGTCAGAATCAAGAAGAACACTTGGTAATGGAAGGTAGAAAGTCGCAGATTACGCTAATAATCGTGGGTCAGAGAGAGGAAGTGGAGGGAGAAAAGGGAGGAAAGAGAGAGAGAGAGGGAAGAGAAGACGGTCAAGAGCAATGGACTCTCTTTATTTCACACACTCTACTCAGTCCGAAAAAGTTAGTTATCGCGCAACATGAAGAGAGATGGAAGTGGGGGAGAAGGGATGCTGATGGACAGTTGGGCCGCCGTTTTCTGGGCTGTTGACTGCAGGGAAAAACAGAGCTAAAGGCAGGTCAATTATGTGGGAAACGACCTCCACTCAGGCGAGAAGAGTCTTAGGATTGAATGATCTCTACTGGACGATTCGACGAATTCTGGTGATTCAATAGGAAAAGGAAAACGCAAGATCATGTACCGTACTACCCCTTGTGTTGTACCCGAAAAGGAAAAGCCAAATGAGCTCGGAGCTAAAACTGGAATAGGGAAAACCCGCTTTCCGATATTCAGATTCGTCGCGGAGATAGAGTGCACATGAGACGATGCAGCTAAGCAAATAAACGGGAATGGAAAGGGAAAGTTGAGGATGGAAAGGAGGAAACGGGCGGAATAATACACAGAAATAGGTGAATTTTTGTGTCTTTTCTCATTTTTTTTCAGAAAAAGTATGCGAATGCATGAGTAAGTACGACGGGTTGTTGCCTCAAACCACCGAGAATCAAGCCTCGTCGGACATCGAAACAAATTGTAGTAGAGGAAGGAAGGGAAATGAGGAAAGGAGCAACAACAACGTATGATTCCGACGAGAGCTCATGAGAAGTGGAGTGAGTCTGCACAACAAAGTCAACATTTCGAGTGACTGGAGTGGCGTAAACTCACTCCCTGTTCGGTGGCAATACTCATGTGATGAGGCGCCACTAACAAATAATAGATTAGTGAGGAACCCTTTGGCGAATTGGGAAATGATCACTGCCGAATAGGAGTACGACGCATTTTGACGGACTATCGAGTTTACTCGACCGGATAGAGTCTAGGGCTAATGCATTTCAGAAGGGGTGAAAAAGCTTGCACTTTGCAGTAAATGAGACCAAAGCTCTCAGGGTGGTGGCATTGTTAAGGCGGTCGTGAGCCTCTGATGGAGTCCCCTCTCCACTCTCCTTCCCCACTTCAGCGTTTATTCCAGCGGTCGTCAGACTCTCTTCGTTTACCATACTCTCTCATCGTCTCTCACCTCGGAAGGAACAAGCAGAAGGGAAAGACTGAGACCATTGCTGTCCAACCATGGGCCAGTGCCCGTATTTACCACTCACAACCCCTCCTCAGCCCCCAAGACTCATTCGGCCCCCGTCTAGTTAACAATGAATGAAACCAGACGAGCCGAGGAGAGAGAGGGCTTCAAAACAGTGAGACAAAGTTGGGAATGCGAATGCAGAAGCTCCACTTCAGTACTTTCCTCTTGAATTTCAATCATAAGCGCAAATATGTAAGCTGAAGAAGGGGAAGAAATTTGAGATGAAGAATCGAATTTCAGAACGTCGAGCCTATTTCTGGTGCATGGAATATAACTCTAGTCTCTAGTCTAGAATTACCAGCCAAAACTAAGTTCCTCCCGGAATAATGATTGCGCTCCACTCATTCTATGAACAAGATTAATACAGGCTAGCGGGATCGATAGACACTCTTGCTGCGAACCCAGCATGTACCGTTCTGAATTAACAAAAGGTTTGGTTTGAAAGAAGGAAAGAAAGCAAACTTGGTCTCGTGAGGTAGAGAAAGAGGGAAGGAGATGGCCCACTTTGGGATATCTTCCCGAACGGAGCGGAAAGATGCGAAAGAAGGCTGACCTGAAAGTGAAAGCTCCCCTACACACTCACGCGCGCATGCTCTCAATGCTTAAAGAGAGGGAGGTCAATCCTCTCGAGTGAGAGGATGAGAGCTAGTGCGAAACTATCGGCGATTACCAGGAAAAGGCGTACACGGTAAACCACGCCATCATGAAATCTTCATAGTTAAGACAGTGTGAATATCTGCTCAGAAGATCTTTTGAAACACACCTCGTCTTGATAATTTCATGAATTCACACAGATTTCCGTAAATAACTGCTTTTTTTGGAGAAGATTTACTCTCGAGGGTTGGAGTAGATGAGGCGGAAAACTGTTTTCGAGCGAGATAATTAGCTTCGAACCACGTTACGATCCTGCACATGGTCCAACCACCATGCTCCAATCCCACAAAAAGCTCTCTAAAAAAAGCCCCTGTTGAGTTGATCTATGGATATGAATATCAACTCGGGGTTACAGATCTGGGGTTCATGGCTCAAAATGAACGGAATACTGGAGGAATGTATAGTAATTATGTTGTACAATCATCAAACAATCCACCGTAGTCGGATATACCATAATTTCGCAATAGGAAATTGATTTTATTCTGAATAGTCAGTTCTCGATTTTAAGACCGTCAGATTACAGTAATAAGGGCAATACTCTGAATTATAAAATTAAATTCTATTTTGAAAAGTAAGTTCATGAAATAGCAGTTACAATAATTTCATTTTTGAAGTGGTATTTCTGTAAACGGAGAGTTGGGAACTGCAGGGTAGTATCATTGTTATCAGTTGAGGCATACGGTATTTCACTGCCGTAATCGTCGGGAATGACGAACTGATTTTTTTCATCGAACCTGGGTTTAGAGTAGAAAAAGGGCCGATTAAAAGTACCGTATATCAAAGTACGCTACAGTAACTGGGCAAAATTTGAATTTGATCTTTGGTCGGTTGTGCCAACCGCACCCAGACACGTTACAGTAACTAAAATGGCTGAAGTTCTTCAATAGCAAACAGATTTAAAAAAAATTAAAAATTTTAAAAGACACTTTTTGAGAAAGTGAAAAATTTTGTTCATAACGTTGGCAAAGTGGAAAAAATCAATCTCCCCCAAAACTGGTGTGCAGGTAGTACTCACTGAGTGTTGCTCACCTGCAGCTTACGGAATCGCCTGGGTCACTCTCCGACGAGCGGTGAAGTATGTTTCATTGAAACGTATTCCGGCCGACTTCGCGATTTCGCAATCATTTCGAACAAGCGATGATGCAAAAAATGCACAAAATTCAGATGACCATACACACCAAGTTTCATCCCGATCGCATTCAAACTCAACGAAAAAAATCAATTTTTCGAAAAATATTTTATATTTTAAATTGCAGCTCTGCGGGGAGTTATGATAACTCGCTTTTTTATTTCATAAATTGAAAGATAAACTATCCATCTTGCTCCCATAGAAAAATGAACGAAATTTAAAAATACGTATTTAGCCAATTTTGGCAAAGAACGCGTAAAACTTCGAATAAAGTCAGTTCTTGATATGCCAAACTACCGTATCTAAATCGAGGACTGACTTTAAAAAAAATTCAAAATTGAAGCAAAAATATTTTCAACAGGCACGTTAAACTCGTTGAGTCTTACAGTCATTCACAGTCTTTAAGAAAAGCTAAACCTACTTTGCGTTGTCGAGCTGCAGCCTTTGTTCAATTTTGGATACGGTAGTTTGGCCTATCAAGAACTGACTTTATTCGAAGTTTTGAGCGTTCTTTGCCAAAATTGGCTAAATACGTATTTTTAAATTTCGTTCATTTTTCTATGGGAGCAAGATGGATAGTTTATCTTTCAATTTATGAAATAAAAAAGCGAGTTATCATAACTCCCCGCAGAGCTGCAATTTAAAATATAAAATATTTTTCAAAAAATTGATTTTTTTCGTTGAGTTTGAATGCGATCGGGATGAAACTTGGTGTGTATGGTCATCTGAATTTTGTGCATTTTTTGCACCATCGCTTGTTCGAAATGATTGCGAAATCGCGAAGTCGGCCGGAATACGTTTCAATGAAACATACTTCACCGCTCGTCGGAGAGTGACCCAGGCGATTCCGTAAGCTGCAGGTGAGCAACACTCGGTGAGTACTACCTGCACACCAGTTTTGGGGGAGATCGATTTTTTCCACTTTGCCAAGAATATTTTCACTTTTTCAAAAAGTGTCTTTTAAAACTTATTCTGCAAATAAAGTCAGTTTGCGGTTCCCGGAATACTGTATCTCCGGTTGCGGTAACATGTCAGCTTACGGTAGACACAACCATCGAATGATCAATTTTTATACCTCGCATTTAGGAAAAAAGTCAGTTTGGGATTCTCAAACTACGGTAGTTCGGGTTATCCCCCATGCCCGGATATGGTTAAACGCTTTGGTATACGGTATTTTTGGTCTTTCTATGACACCCTAGTAACACACGACTGTTCCCTCTATGGATGCCATACGGTATCTGGTAGGTCAGAGAGGGCGAAAGATCATCATTGTTATCACAAGAGGCTTACGGTATTTCACTACTGTAATCGTCAAGAATTGCGAAAAAAAGAATAAAAAAAAGAATCATCGAACTCGTGGTTTTGGTCCAAAAATGTGTAGATCAAAAGTACCGTATCTGAAAGTATGCTACAGTAACGGGGCTTGCACTGCAACTGAAAAACCGTATCGCAAACTGACTTTTTTTCAAAGTGCGAGATAGAAATGGGTATACAAAGCGGCATGCGATTCTACCCTGAAACGCGTTGCATCTAAGTTTGAGAGTCAGTTTGCGATTCCCGGACTACGGTAGTTCGTGTTATTGTGCATGCTCGGTTACGGTAAAACGCTTTGGTATACGGTTCTTTTGGTTCGAAATCACCGACGATTACGGTAGCGAAATACCTTTTGCCTATACTGATATTAATAATTCAATATTGCTTGTCCTAAAAAAATGATTCCCTGAAAACTATCGTCATATTTTCACTGGATTACCACTACCAAAATTTTTCTATCGTTCTCGACTACCGTAATCTCACAGCCGTATTCGAAAGATCGAAATATTACAACTGGATTACAACTATAGTAATCTTTCTATCACACTCGACTACCGTAATCTCACTACCGTAATCTCTCTTGAAAGAGTATGAGCCGACAACCCCAGAGCCGTTTCCCAGGGTCGGTCTCTTAGGGAATCGAGGTGCTGAAGCGCGAGAAGGACCAGCGGGAATGCACAACCAGATAGGGGGGATGTTCCCATCTCTTATCGGAGTCGTCAATCATCTTTCATTCTCGAGATTGGCCAGAGGTTTGTTCTTATCGTAAAGCCGATAGATCCATTTTCTGGCCGTGCTCGAGACTCATCGCCTCGTCAGAATACAATAGATGATTGGAAAAGGCGGGCCTAACTCCGCCCCCAGAAGGCCCTATATATACGTCGTTATCTTAGCCAAAAATCACATTCGCACATCACCAGCTCCATCGGACGACATCGACGACCTTCTGCCCTCTCCATCGTCCGACTTCTGCCTCGCCCACTTCCTCAACTCAGTAGAAAGGTAAGATCCCGACCCCACTGGCCCTCAACAGCCTCTCGACTCCCCCCTACCCTCCTATACAATCCCATCCAATCCTCTTCACATCTTCCCCTTCCAGATGGTCAAGCCCTACGCTGATAACTGCCGATCGCCGACTGGCAATGTGGACCGCGTGTGGGATGTGAAGATGGTGGATATCACGCAAGCATATCAAGAAGCATGGTACCTCACTTCCTGGGGCGACACTCACAAGAAGGACTGGATTCACGAGCGCGAATTCACGATGAGGCACGAGAAGATACTGATTGCGGAGCTGAGAATGTTCATGCGGTTTCCTGCGAAGAAGC
>LS501153.1:305562-356521 GCA_900490845.1 Pristionchus japonicus | reverse complement strand
ATCAAGAAGCATGGTACCTCACTTCCTGGGGCGACACTCACAAGAAGGACTGGATTCACGAGCGCGAATTCACGATGAGGCACGAGAAGATACTGATTGCGGAGCTGAGAATGTTCATGCGGTTTCCTGCGAAGAAGCCGGACTGGCTGCGCAAGTTCGAACGACTGAGAGAGGAGGGTCACGACATGGAAGAGCACCATCCCAACTTCCGACCCGACGGCTATGAGGGAAGAGTGGATGCCAAGAGACGGGCCGCCAAGAAACTTGCTCAGCACCGACGAGCTGCACTCAAAGCGGCGTCGCCCCTGACTCCCGCGCCACGCGTTCCCCGACCGGCCCCGGGACAGCGCAAGAGGGTCATGGCTGAAGCGGCTGCTGCGGCTCAGGCGGCTGCAGAGTTGAAGAAAGCAGAGGAGGCGGCAGCATGGGCAAAAATCCCGGTAAGTGTACACTCAATAGCAAGTCTCCAGCATAGCATTCAAACTGGGACTGATTGCTTGATTTGCAGATTCAACAGAGACGATACATCAAGACGGCGACTAGACGACGACTAGGCCTCCCAATCTGATCGTCCGCCCTTCTCGCTACTACTAATGTTATGTGTGTATCCAGATGATAAAAAGTTTCTCTGAAAAACTTGTGTAGACCTCGATCCATTCTGGGAACTTAGAAATTTTTCTGGGCTATAGGGACTTGGGTAGGTCACTTTCCTCTTGAGATACTGGAGTAGGGGTACTGTAGACCCCGATCAAAGATGGGAACCTCATCGGGTTATGCATTCCCGCCGGTGCTTCTCACGCTTCATCACCTCGGTTCGCAAAGTGGAGAGTAGAACAATGGTGGGAAGAGTAATTTGGCCAATTCTGCCAATGCCGGCTGTCATGATAAATTTTGAACAGTACACAAAAAAATTGTTAAATAATTTAAAACAAAATTTTAGATTTTTTGAAAAAAAATTTGCTTATTCAGCGGAAAGATTCAAAAAAGTCAATACACGCACTTTTCATCTAGATGATCTAAATCTTGAAGTGTGTAGAAATAATTAAAAATTACTTTGACTACCGTAACCTACCGTAACTTTGCTGTTACCCAACAATAGCCTTGGTTGTGGGCAACACTTTTTTTTCGGCCGTTCTATTGGGCATCATTTGTAATCGATCACACGATGCTTCTACAGTATCCACAGTAATCTGCAGAACCCCAGTTACCGGTTGCAAATCGCGAACTAACTTTTCTCATTTCTCGTTTTAAGAATTCGTTGTTTGAGCATTCGTGTATAAAAAAATATTTTTAAGCAGGATACTCTAGATCCATCACGTGATCGATTTTGAAGTTGATGCCTAATGAGTACGGCCGAGAAAAGTACCACAAACGGTGTCGATGTTGGATAACTGTAGGGTTACGGTACGTTACAGTAGCCAAAAAATGAAAGTCAGGATACTGTGGTTCCGATAGGGTATGGGCCTGGTTCCGACATCACCCAACCTCATTTTCACAAAGACGCCAAAGGACTTCTCTTGTATAGGCCTCATTCTGAAGGCAATCTAGTAGTATTTTATTCGAAATTGGACTACATTTTTTATTAAATAATATTCTGGTCCGCTGAGCCAGGTCATTTGTTCACGTAAGCTGTATGCAAACCATCTGCTGATTTTATATTCTCAGCATCCTTTGATGTACACTTCCTATTCAGAAGCGTCATCTCTGACTCGGATCTCTGTGCAATCTGTGCAATCTAAAGCAAAATGCCGTCTGATTTGTTGTTTCTTCTCCCTATCTACACTATAGCTTCCTCGTGGCGATATCATAGACCAATATGTTCCCTCTATGGATCCTGTACGGTATCTGGTAGGTCAGATAGGGTGAGAGAGCATGGGAAATGGAGAGAGTCTTTCACAAGATGCCTGCGACGACGATCGACGACGATGACGTCCATCTATACACGTGGCTGTTTACGAAATCGTGAGACTCTCTTCATTTTGCATGCTCTCTCGCTCTCTCTGACCTGGTAGAGAGCATGAATAGGCTAGTACCCATCGATGTCATCAAGCCTCCAATTGCGTTCTATTGATACCGAAGAGCAAAATGAAGCTGATGCATGAAGCACAACCCACGCACAAAACAACAACTCTATATTTTATAACTTCGATCTGTACTCTTTTAGAAAATCATCAAAAATAATCTGTCACACAAGCGATCATATATTTAGAAGCATTAAACCAGTCATGTTCATCGACTAATTGACAATCAAACAACCACCGATCATAAACCGCACGCTAATCAGTTCCTGTATGATTTCATTTGCATTCATAGCATTTTTTACTCTGAGGCGCTTTCATATCAACACATGGCATACTAGTGAGCGATTAGCTTCCGATTTCAGTGTCTCTTTCTACAGTTTTATCATATCATGAACGATTTCGCTTCTTCTTCTATAGTTGTTTCATTGTAAAAACTATTCTGCTTTTTAAATTTTTTCAACTGACGTTTTTCATCCTTCCAAGAGTGACGATGAATGCAGTTTGAATTGCAGTGTGCAAGTTGCCCATGTTCTATTCCGTAATTTCGTTCTTGTTCTTTGATTTCAGATTGATGCGCCGTTCCCTCGTTTGATATTGCGATACACCTGCGTTTATTTTGAATTTTGCAGCCTAACAAATCCGAAATCGTCATTCTATTCAGTCATTCTATTCAATCACGGAGAATGATATATCTATATATAGTGTTTACTTGAAATTTTGTAGTGAGCAGATACTGTACAAACGCGTAGGCAGATGGAAATAAAATGGCTTTATGAAGACGATTCATGAACGGATCCAGACGGAATAAAAATGGAGCATGCCTAGGGTTAGTTAGTGAGCTTTCCCCCATACAATATCGCTAGATTGGTCGAGTACTGTACACTAGCTCATACATCCCTTTAGATGAATGCACATGGGACTCCTACGTTTCTGTTGTGATGAAATACAAACGGGTGACAAATAGAAAGGCTCTAAAAATATGCAATAAACACCCAAAAGAGTTAAATAAGATGCATTATCAAATCGTATAGGCCGGATTAACGGGGATGATTCGAGTCAGGGATGTTTACAGAGCAGTGTAGCTTTTGTCTCCAATGATCTGGTCGACGGAAGGCATTTTCTGAAATTTCGAAATTTAGAGATTATGTGTTTCTGCACATCTCCAAACGTCGCTTCAGTCACTCATCTTACGTATCCCTTAACACTTTTATGTATTCTGGGAGCCCCAACACCTCCGACCAATCTGTAGCCCGCTCAGCACTTCCCCTCTGACATCACACTGTTATCTGAGGAACAACACTCCCCTGTTTTCGCCCGTCTCCTCATGAGGATAGTACACACGCGCTTTCCAATCATCCCCAGAATTCGCAACGCCGTCTTTGGTGCAAACAAGTTTGCGCTCTTCCCGCATTTCACGTACATCTCAACTAATTTCTCGGATTCTCCCATCAGAAAGAGCGAGATAGTATGCGGAATGAAGAGAGTCGGAACACTACTTGTTCCGATAAGCCCTGGCTTTTCCCTGCAAATCCGAGCATACATCGCTCAGAAGCAGCATGACTAACACTTCTTCCAACTCATCCTCCCTAATCGCTGAATCATGGAAGATAGATCTTTCACGTACACAAACATGCAGAGTACGATGAGTCGACCAGACTACACTAGGGTGATTCAATTAGCCTTCTCAGACTTCTGGTATGAATCGAAACCTATTGTGCGGAAGTGCTCACGCATCGCGAGTATCATTCATATGGCTGAAAAGTTTCCTATTCCTATTGGCAGGTTCGTGTTTTTTTAATATTTTGTTCAGAATGTGTGTTCATTCTCACCGAGAGATCACATGCTACTGAGATAATTTAATAGAAATTCCCAGATTCACGAGACCGACTCTTTTGTTCGAGAGATGTGTCCATTCTGTATCATCCCACCTACATGTTGTTTGTCCCAGACAGACCAGATTCAACTTGGATAATTAAATCATCGTTACCGCCTCCACATTTCAAGTCTAAGCAGTTTCTTTGTTCGAGATCATGCATATCTCCCAGACAGACTAGACTACACTAGGGTGATTAGTAGTGAATAAGACTTCCTTTTCCTAGATCAAGTCAGCTCTATTGTTCGACAGTCACACGCTTGTGTGCCGGATCTTTCACTGAACTCAGTGTGCTTCCCCATGAGTGCAGTTCGCAACAAAGTTCGTGAATAATATTGCCCTCTCCTCACGACAATAACAAACCTCTCGACGCTCTTGACTTCCGTCCATCCTAATCTCCTCGATGTGAGAATGGTCGAGACGGTAGTGATCGGCGAGCAATAGATTTCCGGCGTGCTGCAGATTGCCTTGGGGCTGAAAAGAATCGAAAGGTCTCAACATCAGCATCAATTTGAGTTCGACAAAACCGTACAAAACGTGGATCAATTCAATGGTCGTTCCACCAGAGTGGATGACTATTTCGAGCTATCTACTCCCGTTCTTGAATACTGTACTTAATCAAGGCCATGCGCAATTGCAGAGGCCCAATCCGGTCCAACTCGCCTCGAACTGGTCCAGTTGATAGTTCTGGTCGAGCAGGGAGCTGGCGGTCGGGAGTGGCTGCATGAGCTGCAGGCCTTGCTGCAGAAGCAGCTGCTGCTGCAGGGGCACGGCCAGAAGCTGTCTCGGGCCGGGAGAGGACATTCTCCTCTGCTTCATCAGACGATTGCCCTTGAGATAGTTCTTGTTCCGAGGTCCAAGATCACTATCTGAAATTCATTTTTTCATCATTTTTCTCCTAGACACTCGGAAGCAACTCGAGTGTTTGCCCTTTAGACTTGTTTGCGAGTCTCGAGTAGCGCTTTCATGAATCTCTCTGGTCCACACACTATTTTTCAGCAGAAGCCAAGAGAAAGTGAGAGGCAAAGACAGCGATAGTAGTCTACTCGAGAGGTGCTAATTGATAAGTGTGATCCACTTGAGGAAATGTTTCGAAGCTCGCCCTCGCTAGAGTCTAGTTCCTTTTCCGGGTCATTCATATTCAGTGAAAGAACTTGAGTGATCGCCTTTTGATCTGATTTTTTTCCATTCTAAACAGAAAGTTTCTTATGAGCTCAGGCTGACTAAGCAAACAATCTGCAAATGAAACCAAGATTCTACTCGAGATATTCGTTTATTCTTGAGTTGTGATGAATTCTGTAACGAACCGAATCCGATAACTAGTAGACTACTTAAAGAAGTGCCTGAATTTTATGCGTTTCGTGTTTTGTGAGAAAGCCTAGTTAGAACGACGCTCTGCGCATGTCTACGTACCAACAAATTCAAAATATTGCCTTGGGATTTCTATTCTTCGTCAACAACAAAGTCCAACTGGTCTTCGGATACGTCACTGCGAATAGGTCTATTCTCGCCAGAGAAATGACGCCTTAGGTTGAATACTGAGAACTTTTGGTCCATCTTCATTACCTTTCCTCTTCGGGGACATGGGCGGTGGTTGCAATGGTCTATCAGCCTGTCTCTTCTGCCTGACGCGTCGGTTTCCGAACCAGTTTGTAATCTTAAATAGATTCTTACTCATTAACTTGTCGTTTCCTAGTTTCTGCTCCGTCTCAAGTCGTCATAATTGGTTAGTCAACCACCCTCTCGCTAACTAGATTGCTGTGCAAATTTCAGATTATAAACAGATTAGAGTTTTCTTCTTTCCTCGGATTCACGTACGTCACATCCTCACTAGTACATCTCCATGTGTAAATATTGAAAGTACTCGCGGCATTTAGCTGATGACTCGTCAGCAGCCTTACGAATATCGGCACTAGAGTTGTTCGCTACACTAGCGGGAACGAGATTGTATGAGATAGCACAAGATTAAGCCTCTCAGCAGCGTCCATATGGTTCACGGGCTTAGATTCAGCTGGAGATCTCCACTTTGACAGATTGTTAAACCTCAGAGCCATGAATAATCAACGGCACTTCTGTCTTTTTGGCCCAGGCTATTCTAACAGAGTATTCTATCCCTACCATCTTCATTCCCCCCTCACTCTCCTTACTCTTTACTTCCTCTTTACTATAGAGAGTGGAACTTGAGTCAAAAAGTACAGAAGTTCCTAATCGACAACTGTACCTGCTGCACACTGATATTGCAGAACACTGCCAGTTCGTTCTTCTCCTCGTCCGTTGGATAGGGATGATTGATATGGTCGTTGAACCATTCAGTCAGAATCTCGGTCGTTTCCTTCGTAAAGTTGCGACGACGACGTCTAAATTGGCCATAATTTGATCTACTTCCCAATAATCCGGCAAGATCTGGCTTCTGAGCTTTGCCCGGGCTGTTTATCATCACGGAAGGGCAAAGACTGCGCTAATCCGTGTTCATCCTAATTCGTTCATATCTAATCGTAAGCCTTTTAGCTGCTCCCTTCAAGCCTTCGACCCTTGCATGGCTTCCCATCTTTAAGGATTCTCTGACTCCACTTGTTGTTGCCGCATGCACTTTGCTCTTGTTCAGTTTTCGTCTTCCCTTTTCAATTCTCGAAAAAGTGCTTTACACGCTAAAGTCATCGCTAGTTGGAATCCCCTTTTGATTTCCGGTAAAACTTGATGAGAAGAAGGGGAAAAGCGTTGGCGCCGTCCCTCAGGTATAGGAAATGCGTCGGAAACGGTGGACTAGTACGAGCGAGTGACGGAAGCCGCTGGCTCCACTACTCTCTTTCAATAGTCCATCGTCCCTAATCAAAACAAGCGTGGTTGCGTGAGAGCAGTGTGCCCTTCGCACGTCACTCAACGCTTGCTTCTGCCCAATAAAAGCGGATTTGGGCAGTACAAGCGGCAGCTTCCAAATTGATGGAGCCCCCTATCGCAACATGGGACGCATCCTCCTATGAACGGAAGTGTGCTGGTGTCATAGGAGGATTAGCGAGCGCTGCCCTTGATTGAGCGGTGTTTCGAATTGCCCCTGGAATAGGGCAGGGAACGTGCTGGGCTGTGACGGATTGCACGTTTGCACATTCGATGTTTGTTCAAGAAACTTCTGGGAATCGAACGTGATCTTAGAAGATTCTATCTGTTTCTGAGGACAAAAATGATCCAACAGTGCATCTAAGGACATATTTCTGATGACACTCAACATAATGTCAGAATCACAGTCGTTTCCTTCAAAAAGTTGACGGCGCCTAAATTCTCACCGGGCATCCAGGCACTTATTGTTGATGAGCATAACCGCATTCACGGTGCTCTTCTTCATTCGTTCTTCCACTTCTGAATAACGGAAAGTCGAGGTCTCAATCATCCGTTTGTGGTCCTGAATGAACAATTTCTTCAAATTTGATAGACTTTTGGGTGTGGTTGTAGTCCGGAATAGGTGTGTCACCTCTTTCGAAATCGGGCGGAACGGAATCTGCAGAGTGACCATCTTGTCGATCATCTGTTCCGATTTGCCGCGAGACTGAAAAGTGATCTTTGATCTTTGATCTTTGGTTCTACTTTATTCTGACTTGTGACAGTATAGTTTCGAAAGTCCTCGACCAACAGAGATCAAAGTCGTAATGGGCTCTATCTTCCTTCGCAACATTTGAGAGGCTCTTATCTCGATTGTTGCCAACCCTACAGTACTCTGCGCCAACACTCGTGACGCATCGTCATCGAACGTCAAGCGGAAGCACTCGACCACACTTCTCCTATCATAACTTCTCAGTCAAGTGATGGTGATTTGCGTGAACTTATCACGATACTACGTATGGAGTAGTCAGTCATCGTCTATTTGCGTGGGCCCAGATCTATTTTGGGACTCGGGTCTCAACAAGTCGCCCCTCTCTTCAGAATACCCTTCGCAACTTCTCAGGCAGATGTTGTGATTCGAAAAAGTACACACCCTCAAGAGCTGAACTTTTACTATTTTTGGGTAGCATAATCGAGCTGAAAAGGTAAATTTCATCTGCTTCAAATGTTGCATTTCGTAGAGAGTAGAGAGCAAAATGGATTCTGAGTAACACGCTTTTGTGAAAGGATTCTGTGTCTTATTGTCCCGGTGAACTTTCCATTCAATCCACTGCCTGGCACGGAGCGAGCTATTGTGTGGCAATGAACTGTTCTCTGACTTATCAGTCAAGCTGATAGAGTGTGTGAACCGATGAGATTGTGACAATTTCTACCGCAACTCACGCATGGCTACACCCCTAACAAAGGGAACACCGGCAACACCTTTAGTCATCTACAAGGCCACCACCAAAACAGGAGATCTTCCAAGTCTCGTGGCTAACACTAGTCACCACTACAGCTATAGTTCCGCAAGAGGACATTCGAGGGAAAAGTCTTTGTGAATATCAACCTTTCGTGACTCTAGGTGCAATGTAGTCTCCTGATTCTCTCTTCTTCTTGATTGACAGCAATCAAAAAAAAGGTGATTTGCTCGCCTGTTCAAGCTCCTCAAGCATCTCCGTATGCTTGATCTTGATTGCCTGAAGCTGGAACTTGTACTCCCCCTCATCCGTCGGTTCTGGCTCCCCGGGTTCGGGCGACGGTGGACCCAGTTCGGCTCCGGCCAGGCAGTCGAACTGCAAAATCATATTTAGTGATTTTTTTTTAGGTTCGAAGACACAATAATTAGGTACTCGCCAGCATATTATCGAGCTTTTCGGAGCGGCTGTTGAGCTTCTTCACTACTTCGGCCCGTTCGTCGAGCAGATCGGCTGAACGGGCGACTTGGGTCGACAACTTGACTATTCGATGAGTAAAAGCCTCACCGATAGCCTCTTTCTTGTCTGCTAGTACCTCGAACATGGCCTTTTTGAGGTTCTTCGGCTTCTTCTCGAGGTCCTTGCTGCAAGAATTTGATCAGAAATGGTACGAAAGGGTACTAAGAAGATGCTCTAGTGACGTCAGAGGGTAGGTTACGATACTGAGGTTACGGTCCTTAGACTCAGAGGGTAGGGTACGGTACTAAGAAGATGCTCTGGTGACGTCACTATTGCTCATTGCAACCCCATACGCATTCCCAATTATCGTATCCGCTTGCTCAATTTCGCACTAATCCCAACTACGAGCGATACGAACGGAGCAAAGAGGGCACATCACCAACAAGATCATCTTCGACTTGCGGTCAGAGGCCTCTATGTACGTGTTGAGGCGTTCGAAGAGGTCCGAGAGGTCCCCTTCTGGGGTGAAACAGGAACTGTTCGAGCTGCAGACGATAGATTCGTGGCCTTTGATGGATCCGTGAGCCGCCTCGTCATCGCTAGAGGAACTCGGGGACCGAACTGCAAATTGGTACTATAAAATGTCAAAAATTGGGGATTTTTAGCGAAGAAGAGAGTGAAAGACGAGTAGAATGACGATATCGTGTGAGTAAGGACAAAGCTGTGTCAATCCTCTCACGAGCTCTTATATACACAGTGACTTTTGCATGATGGACGTGGAACTGTCAAAACTTCCGCTAGTCATATTGATTGATCCGTAGGTGACGAGTTGCGAGGATTGACACCTCCGTTGTTCAATCACAAGATCCTACCTGGACGGGCTTTGGGTCGCGGCATATTGGTAGCTCTCCCTCTCTTAAGCAAATGTTGCGACGAAGCCGAGCTTATCACTCGTTTTTGCTCTTCTTCGAGAGTGGACGAGCCCTATTCACCCCGCTCTATCGTCCCCTCTTATCGCCTAGATTACGACCGCTGCCCAGTTCGCGATACTTTTTTTGTTGCGCGCTTCCCGCTTGATAAGGAGGATGACGCTCTCGACTCTGCTCGCAACTTTTATGTGTAGTCGAGAGAGGATCCTGGTAGAGGGATCTGTGAAAAAGTTGAGATACAGTCACACATTTCGAATCTCTATTGAATTTGATTCGGTTCTATGCAAAAACGGCCAACGGCTTCTCACTTTTTCCACTTTCACCCGATTTTCGAAAATACCCTCTCCTCCTCTCACAGTGTTGCGAGCTCTTCCCGCCTCTAACTCCCACTCTCTCCATTCTTCCACTCTCCACTCCCCTCTGCATCTCTCATAATAATCTCTAATCCATGCTTGACTCCGCCCCTCGCTGATCCCGCCTCCTTAGTTGATTGAACTCTTCTTCCCTCTCATTCATTCATTCAGTCGGATCCGTCCGGAGTGTCAACTCTTCACTTCTCTTCGAGACTCCGCCCCCTTTTGCACTTCCTTCCAAAAATGATCTCCATCCGTTCATCCCTTCTCACCATCGTCCTCCTTCACGCGATCTCTGCCAAGCTCATGGAGCCCATTAAGGTACCGTAACTAGCTCTATTACCAGAATTACGACTAAAATACCACTATCGCATGCCGTCCTAGTGCAATGATGACTTTTCCTCATGTGGAGATAGCCTTTAAGATAGGTATTCGACGAAAAGAGATCTCTCAATTTCTCCAAAATAACAGAAACCGTCGAAAGCGTAGGCGCCTTTTCACATTCCAGTAATGAATACTGACATATCTGCGAGCGTCGAAAGCCTGTAAATAGGGATCAATCAGGCTCAGAAAACTGTTCCTTGCTTTCACTGTTGGAAATGGTGGATGCCTGGGTTACCGCAACCTGGGGAAGGGGGTTTCCTGATACCGTAATATGATGTGAACTTTGGATACCGTAATCTAGAGGGTTGCGGGCTACCGTAACTTGAGAAATTTTTGCGCTACCGTAACCCTGGGGATATTTGGACTTCCATAACCCGGGGGAGTTTGGGCCACCGTAACCTTAGGACTAATTGAGAGCTACCGTAACCCTGGGAAAGTTTGGGCTACCGTACTCTACCGTACCCTGATTCAGGCAGAGTACGATGATGAGGACACGGAGTACGAGGAGGATCGCAGCGGCCTGGGAGTGATGATGCAGATGGCGTACAACCAGTCCGTCCCCTTCGAGGCACTCAGAGGTACCGTATCCCTAGCGTACTTACCGTATCCTTCAGTTCGTGATACTTAGTGGTACCATACCCTTCAGTTCGCGATGTTTCATCGTACCATACTCTCCAGTTTTTTCGTGGTTCCGTATACTTTAGTTCGTGATACCGCACCAGACCTACCGTATCCTTCAGTTGGCGATACCGTACTCGTGTAACCTACGATGTTGTGTTACCGTATGCTTCATTCCGTGATGTATGATTTTGCACTGCACTACGCAATGTCGTGCTACCGTATGTCTGGTCTTTCTCCCTGGTCGGTCAAAGAAACGGGTGTGTGTGAATGGAAGCATCCAGTTTGGCGTCATCGCGTCAATGCAACCTATTGTGTGAACGTGTTGTGGTGTCTCCCATCCAGATTCCAATTGCAACGATGCGTCAAATGCCACCACGTTGAATGTGACGATGTTCCATGCAGTTTTTTTGCAGCACAAACACAGATTCCCGTATCAGATGTTGCTATATTTACCTCTTATCCAGTGAACAGAAGACTGTACGCTCATCACATAAATTAGGATTGCTGCTTCGGTTTGAATATTCTCGAAATCGGTCGAAATCTTCGACAAATCCGCTTTAAGGGGGATGCGCAGCCGTACCGTTGTTTTGTAGTTGGGGCAGTGGCTGTAATCCCTTCGGCTTAGACTGTGCGGCCTCGGGGGAAACCGATCACACTAGAACTCTGGGACCGCGTCAGAAAATGGGATAAAAAGTGCACGCACTAATCTCGCCCACTCGCTCATTCTGAGGTCATCAACGGGAAAAACTTTAAATACTTCGTAATGAAGTTGCTGTGAATCTGTAGAGTCATTGAGCAATGATTTGCACACGATCATCCGTATTTAGGAGCAACTATCTGACTCTTTCGACAACCAGACTCAGTGATAGTGTGCGTCGATTCTGGAGAGTCGAGATGAGTTGCCCTCTGAATGATCGTGGACGGGATTAGTGAAGCCCCGACTCAAATCTAGCTGAGGGAACGCAACAATTTAGCCATGCTTATCCAGTGACTAGAGCTAGGAAGACCCTTCAAAGTTGATTTGCCCTTCTGATTAGCGTCATTGGCCATAAACAGAGCGGGGCTTCGGAAGACTACAGTAACTTGCAAGTAGCCACGTCATGACTGAAAATATCTATCACAGAGCCATGAAGGGATCACGCTTGAGCCCGCATCCTTTCATGTATGTCAATTTGCACACCATGTATGTGAATTTGGAAGTATCTGGATTCACGTCACTTCCAAGAGTAAACAATACCTGATGCATCACTGGAAGACGTAGTGACGTAGTATTGCCGGAGCATGGGGAAGTAATCAAAGGGGTCTATTTGCAATCGAAGGTTACTGTATTGACGACAGGGAAGTTGCAATACTCTGATTACGGATAGCCTAGGAATGTTGTTGCAATCTCACCAGTTTTACTATGCGCATCATGATGTCTCGATATGGAACAGAGCTCATGTCTCTGGCTCCCTTGCATCAGTCCCTGTCATTCTGAAGCATCACTGTGTTGTATGAGCATGTACTGTCTCTTCTTTCAATGATGCTTCTGGTAACTCATCCCCAACCTTCCCTACAAGCAGCGTGCCCGAATTGATCAATCGCACCTAATCCTGCTATCTCTTCGTTCTGGCACTACATCACCAGGACACAAAACTGTTCCTCTCCCGAGCCGTCAACCATTCTTCTCTTCTTGCAGCTTGCGACAAGCAGCGTGCTGCCACCTGCCCGACTCCCTCGGCCGATGGAACTCACGCCTGCGTCGCCCTCAACGACATCTGCGACCACCGTCCGCAGTGCCCCGGAGGAGAGGACGAGACGCCCGTGATCTGCTTCTTCCACGAGGTACGGTAGAGTTACGGTAGGGTTACGGTAGACGATAGTCAGTATACGGTAGGAGTACGGTACTTCCGGTTACTGTATCACCCTGATTCAGGCGCACGCTCGTGAGCTGGCCAAGCTGCGCAGACACGCGATCGCTCTCTACCGCGAGGCTGCCCACCACTCGCCGCGAGCGCACGGCCAGCACTGAGTCCTCTTCTCCTTCTGCCTCTGCATTTCAACGAGAAGTCCACCGTAGTCGAACCGCTGCCCTGACGCTTTCCCACAGTCTTTTCATCCCTTTCGATCTCACTTGGTAACTGATCTCCGCAAATTTCGAAGTAAATCCCCGTTTCACATGTCTTCCTGTTCCGCCTTTGATCTTTCCTTTCAAAACGTAGTTACTTCTCGTCGACTTGGTAAGCAGTAATATCTTCCCCGTCCCCTATCCGTCCCAGTATCCATAACCATCCACATCCGCTTATATGCAATGATTCCCATACTCTGATGTTCCATGTGTTCTTGCTATTTGATCTGTACTTTCATTCTCGACTGCCCGTATCTTTCGGCCCGATAAATACTGTTGAAAATATGGGTTGGCTCGTGTTTCCGATGCGAAATCGGCCATCAACACCCGAAGTTGAGGGGATTCTAATTGGTGCGAGCTGCAGAAAAAGCGAATTCCTGGGTCTTCAGCGAACTCTGACCAAGGTTTCTAGTCGAGTAACGTCTCTCAGTTGCCCATTTGGAGTCATACAGAACGAGGGAGTGTGCGAAATGAAGAGAGACTGACGACTAATCCTTTCATCTGGGAGAAAAAGCATTGCAACGCATGGAAGCTATTCTTGGAAAAGCAGCGACAAGCGGCGTGATTACAAGCTAGCAAGCTAGGCTAGTAATATCCACTCTGTGTGATGTGTTATGAATTCCCTGCAAGAGGGAATGAAGCTGCTAATCTCAACTCTGTCACATCTTAGCTTTCTCTTCGACAGAGGGGAAAGATAGTGTGATAAATGGAGAGAATCATTCACATCGATACAGAATTGGTGCAGATCTTTGAAACGAGACGAAAAAAGAGATTATTTTAGTCGTAATGGTTTGGCATTCTGCCTAAGATGTCGTCCATTCAGTCTGATAAATATGGCGTGTGGTGTGATGATAATAACTACACGATCTCAACCTATAAAGTAGTGATATGTCGGCGGATGCCAAGAAAATGCGTACGCGATCTTGAGTGGGTGAGGAAAACGAGGGACGAGGGAAGTTCATAACACGATTTCGCCTTTTGTTGTGGACGGAGGGCCCAAGGGTGCATAGAAAGAGAGAGTAAGAAGAAGAAGGAGGATGAAGGAGAAGGAGAAGAAAGACAACTGAAAACAAGGGCCGCTTTCTTCTCGCAGCCCTCTCGCCATTCCAGAGAGTCTCGCCTTTCTTCCCCATTCCCCCTTCTTCAGTCTATCGAACCAGGCCGCGGTCCCTCACTCACTCCGGGAGACCTTCTTCCTTCCTTCCATCCATTCCCCCTCTGTCAGGGTCGTTCACTCTCCCTCCCCTCCTTTATGTGCTCTCACACAAGCCCGCTCGGATTGCGTTACCACCAACCAGAGGGAGCGAGTCTTGGAGGGAGAAGAGGGAGAGGGAGTAGCTACCCCCAGGCCGACTACCTTGCTAGAGTGAGCAGAAAAACGTGCCATTTCGCGGCGCTTTCCGTTTTGTTTTCGCCTTTTCCTCAGTGGAGAGAGAGAACGGGAGGGGTTATTTCGCCACTTCTTCGTCTTTCACAACAACCCGAGTGTGATACAGATATCGTACTGTCCTCTCTTCTCGATCCCTCTATCACGAACCGCACCCGAACGGCCGTTTGCATCCTCTTCCCTCCCTGCTCTCTCCATTCCCCCCACTCTCTCACCACCGCTCTGTCCGTCCTTGACTCTCTCCAATCTGCACACTCTCTCGTCCTGACCTCCTCCCCCCTTCCCTCTCCACCGCTCAAACACGTCTGCTGTGCTCTATTGATCGATCGCCTTCCCTTCCCTTCCTCTTAGTGTTGCTTTCCCCCTCTTTCTGGGCTGTTTTTCGACCTTTGATCAGTGATTTTCGCTTGCTTTTCGGGGTTGAATCCTCGCCTTGATTTGCCGCCAGATCGTCGTGTGATGATAAGGGAGAGAAGTGGAATTGGGAGAGAGAGAGAGAAGGGTGATAAAATCCCCGCTCACGAGAGAGAGGAAGAGAGGGGTGATTGCACCATAGACTGGATCGATTGATTGACACCCCATGACGTGAGGGACGTCCTCGTTTAATTGTAGCCTCAGGGTGCTCTGGAATGCACTCTCAATTTCCCGGGACCCAAATGCAATTATTCCTCGTCTTCTATTCGTTCTCACTCTTTCTTTTTTTTCGTTTTCCCATTCTCCCCGAGATATTGCCCTCTCCATTTCCCCTACTCCCTGGCTTTCCTACTCCAATATCCTTCCTCGTCTCTCTCTCCATTATTTCGATTCATTGCTCGCCGATTGTTTTGCGATCTCTACGTGAACTCGACTAGATAGGCCCTTCCACCTCCTACCAATCAGCACCTCTATTACTACTCCCTCCCTTCCTCCCTCTCCCCGATTGAAAACGGAAGAGACGAAGGAAGAGAGCGGTGAATTACTCATCCCAGTGTCACTTTCGAGAGGAGAGAAGAGAAGAGGAGACGGCGTCCTTCCATTGATTAGGATAGGGTTCGGAGGTGATCCGCTGTTACTCATAACCGCGTATCCTCTTGTTTCGCCACTTTTTCGAGAGGGGAAAGCTCGATTTTCGCCACATTTTCTTGGAAAACGCTCGTGCTCTTCGGTTTCTCGGAAGGGTTCAGCACTCTTTGTGTGTGTGAGTGGGAAAGAGAGGGAGTTGAAGGAGAGAGGGAACGAAGGGAAGAACAAATAGCCCCTGAGGGGTAGAATTCGCCCCTCTTTCTTAGTCGAATCGGTCACTGCCCAGTGATGATTCACTTCGCCTTACCGCTCCCTTTCTGCGACTGTAAATCGTGCAAATTGCTATGTGATGACTAGTTCGCATCGATTGATCAGGCGCACGTTGTTTTCCACTCTTTCTTCCCTCTCTGATCATGTTTACTAGGCACTGCACGCACATAAACATTGCATTCCAATGTGATTCGGCGCCAAATACATCTGATTCAAGTCGATTACTCGATCGTTAACTTATTCAGCTCGTTCTCGTCATTTCGGCTCATTTTCTTGCTCATTGGACGCGATTCACATCACCCGATGTGTTTTTCTTCGCGTTTTGAGTCGTTTAAATCGTTTTATTAAAATAAATTATTATCAGGCAGTCAGGGTCTCTCCACCTCTCCCACTAGTGGGTGCGCCTTCTCCTCGACCCGACCGCTTCCGACGCGACTTGACACGCCGAATAACTCAGGAGGTTAGCTTCTCTCTTGGTTCTGCCTTCTTTTTTACGACTTTATGGCAAATTCTTCCAACTTTATGAACTTTACAGGTCCACAACAACCAGCCGACCGCTCTCCTCGCGACGCCGCCGTCGCGAATGATCAATGCGATCATGCCGTGGCGACTGCTCTTCCTCGCTGCGGCCAGCGTCCTTGTGACTGCGAGTCTGCCGCAGCCCAACGGAGGTTTGTTTTAATTATTCGAAAGTCAAACTTAAACTTCTAGTACTATTATCAAATATTGAGAGCTGTGATAGCAATTGTATCGATTTTTATACATTTTTTTTTATTCCGTCTTATTCCGAGAACTATTAGGAGTGTTACTTACATATCAAGCTCCGCTTTGAGCTCTTGGGAACAGAGATAATCGTAAAAATGTGGGAAAATCAACCATGAATCATAGTCTCTCAGTCCCATTCTTATTTTTGGCGGGGGAAAATGAACAACCCGCCATGATAGCTTCCATTAGCTACACTCCAATGCACTTTCTCAGACATTTCTCCGTCTAATGATAAACTGGCAACAAAGTATGATAGAAGTGACAATGAGTTCTCCATTTCCATCTCCGATTCTCCATTCCCTTCCTCCTCTTAATCCTCTTATCTCTTGCAGGAGTGCGATTAGCATCGACGTGCGTGACTCTCAACAAATCTGAGGAGGTTTGCAAACCTTTTATTCCGTTCGGAGGTACCATACTCGGTAGTAGGCTACCTACCTAATTATGGGACAATTCTGATGGAAATTTTCTTTATGGATGGATTTATTACTGCGTGGGACTACGTAATTGACAGAACATTCTCATATAGTGCCATCATTCCTTATTCATTCTCCTCATCCATACTTGAGTGCGTTCTCAGTTTATAGCGCGGTTTATAGGTTGGGGGCAGAACTAGATTAGGCGGAAGCCCCAGGGAAAAAGGCTCCTTTATCCGCATTGAGATGACGACTCTCGATTTTTACCCGTAATGCCCAATATACTCGTCTGTCATGTGAGAGAATGGGGGTGAATGTCAGCGAACGCATAAATTGGAAGCTAAGAGGATGGATGGGACAGGGGAGGGGGAGAAGGGGGAATGAGGGATGAACACCTGACTGGTGTGGGGATGAGAGTGAGGATCGAGTAGACTCATCCATCTTTCTCTCTCTCCTTCGCCCCCTTCCTCCCCTTAGTCCATGCGAAATGAGAGGAAGGAAGAGGGAGTGAACCTTCGAGGTCACGGGAGCTTTGAGTCACGCCGAGTTACGAAAACTCGAGCGGCAGCAACAACCTTCACTGATTTTGTTAGAGAATGCTGAAGAATGAAGGAAGGAATTGAGAGGAATGCAGTAAATCGAGTCTCATTTCTTTTAAATAATTAATTCATTATTTATTTAATTGTAGGTAGTCGGCATCACTTCTCTCAAGGACATTGTGGCCGTTGCAAGTCGATTCCAAGTGACGATTCACAGTATTGCCCCGACACGGCAAACATGTCAGTTATTAAGTTATTCAATGACTCAAGGACGTAAATATCATTAAAACAGTGGCAATTAATCAAGTTTGTATAATACATGAGTAAGATCCGTCTCAAAGCTAGAAACGAATACCTAGGAATGTACATTCTTTTCATTCCTCGCTGAATAATTCATGAGAGCTTGAGCGATGTCTCGTTTAGGAAATGCCAAATTTCTAAAAATAATATTTGCAGGTAAGAAAACGGATGAGATCACTTTCCCCGCTGCCATCGATAAGTTCACCGAGTTCAAACTGCTCAATGAGACCGCCATCTTCTACTGTGACACGACACATTGCAAGTGAGTATCAGTTTTTGCTCTATTCATCATCATCATTAGGCAATCTCCAATCTACCCATCATCAATAGGCAATATCAAATCCACTCATCATCATCATTAGGCAATCTCGAACTCAGAATGAGTGAAACTGACCCAGGGGGAGAGAAATCTCGTATGAATCATGGTCATCGATTTTTTCGAAAATCGCTGAAAATATTTAAATAAATATTTATTTGCAGTTACTGCCTCTTCGGTTCGGTCCATCTCTGCCGGGCACTCGATATCCGAAAAGACCAGAAGGATCTGGAGATCAGCAGTGCTGCGGCTACTCAGACTACGGATGGACGGAAGATTCTGTTGAGAATCGTCTTCTCCACCCAGAAGAGCTACCTGATGGTATTCGAGGACCCGCTGTGAGTATATAGCTGTTTACTCTTCTCCATCTACCAAATCCGCGTTGGGTATGCTTGTTGGTAGAGTTCGTGAAACTCAGCCATTTGCACGGGGAACTGATTCAGATTTTGAGAAAGATCGTAATCAGTGCCTCAGTGCTCTATTGTTTACTGAATTACTCGAGAAATGGCGTCAACAACTAATTAGTAACTCGACGCGAAAATTAGCCAACGATGACTGGGAAGTGTCTGGATGATGACTTAGCTAGGATACACTGTAGGCATGACGATATTTCTTGACTTGGATACTCCAGCAATACGCAAAAAGGCAAGAAAAATGGCTTCTGATGTTGGTTTTAGAAAATCTGACCCCATTTATCCCCGGAAGTTGCTCTGAAACGGCCCAACTGCTCAGTTTCACACTTGTTCGAGAGATTATCCCCAGGGATTGCGCCATTCTCCTCTTTCCATGAACGCACACGAAAATGAGTTGGCAAGCGGGGGATTGGAGGGACTTTTTAGAAGTTTATTTGAAGAGTAGTTAGAAATACGTTATGCTCATGCCCACCTTCCCCTGTTCCCTTCCCTCTTGGCTCGGAGGAGAGCTCGCATCTTGTCCTGGTCTTCAGAGAGTGCATGTCATGTCATTTTTGGACTGTGGGAAGTCGATTGTCATTTTCCACTTCCCACTTTCCTCGAGCATTCTGGAAAAGTTTGACAGAAGCGTAACGGTGCTAGAAGAACGGTAAAGTTAGCTCAAATAATCATTATCAATGTATTCACAGACTCGGCGAGACCTCCATCACGTCGTCGGCCTGGGGTGTCGACGTCGCCTTCCTTCAACGACACTACGTCGCCACGGGATTCAACGTCGATGGATTCTCCTACTTTGTCACGTCCTCCTATCAACCGTACGAACCGGAAACAGTGAAGAAGAGACAGAGTGGAGACGACCCCAAGCACTTCTATCGTGTCAAGGTAAGAGATTCGGTACTTGAGGTGTTCCCCGAAATAATCAATGTGTTTCACTCATTCTATAAATCAGACTTCCTACTCCACAAGTAACAGAGATTCTGTGAAGAAAGTGAAGGGAAGAAACCAAATGAATCACAGATGTGTCTCTCCAATTTGACCTTTATCATCTCAGATCATGCGGGTTTGCGACGGAGATGGGACAGACAAGCTGGAATCGAGGATCGAGATCTCACTCGCGTGTCCGGGAATTGGTCAGTGATGTTATAAGACCAACCGATTTGTTGATTCCATTCCCGGAATTTTTCGCTCTTGCAACCAATCTCGTTAACCGCTTCTATTGTTGTCTGAGACTCTCGGCAGACAAATGAGAAGTATCCATTTTCCTAACATTGAAAAAAAAGGATGGATGAAGAAGAGAGCAGAATAATAGGATAATCCTTACACGTATAAATGAATCATCCCCAAACTATTTTTCAGACGAGCTGAACAACCGCGGAGTCGCAACGGCAACGTACTCTCCATCGGCAAAGAAAGTAAGCATAATTGAGCTATAAACAACGCAAAATTGCTAATTAAACATAATTAAAAATTCGAATTTAATTTAAAATTCTTCCAGATCTTCGTTGTCTTCTCCACAAACTCCTCGAATGACGTCGTCTGCTCATATTCAATCGATGAAGTCAACAAGAAGGTAGTTTACAGCAATTCAGTATATAACCAAACCATTAGCTAAACAATCCCACACTCTTACTATACAATGGTTTCCAGAACGATTACTGTAAGTTTAGGCTTTATAGCATAAAAACAGTAATTATTTACGAATGATTTAAAACTGCAGGTCGAACGCACGTGGAAAGTCTGCCAGAACACGACTTTCAGTGATGCCAGCCAGTGCGGGTGAGTTATTCTCAATTACTTATTGTTAGGCATCGAGATCTACAGTGATTAGAAGTAGTGCGCAGTGGCAATTCAAATCGTTGGATCTTGTCCATTGGTTGAGTTTCATACATTCGGCTGGGAATTGACAAGAGTCTGAATCTCGACGTCAATCGACTCCCTTCAGGTATGAGGCAAACGAATACCGCGAGTACTGCCTCATCTTCACGAGAATGGCCGACCACTCGAGATCGCTGGGCTGCTCGAGGTACTCGGTGAGTGATCCATTCACGCGCTGAACATCTCAAGCATAGTTTCTGATCATCTACAGATGACGGTGTGATATGCACACAAGCTGTGTTGTTTTCAGTTGAAAATCATCAAAATGTTCAATTTTCTAAAATGGTTTTTTTCAGTCGAACCACGACATCCCCGAATTCAACATGTGTCGTCTGCACGAGTACGCACCAACTGCGTACAGATTCGGGTGGCTCGAGTCGTACATCGACTTGGACGGAACGCCAGTGGCTATGTAAGTTGTAAATCATCGGTGTTAGGCAACAAAGGGTACCGCTGTTGGCGGTACCCCTTATTGCGTAGGGTATCATCGTCAGTAATTAGGTATGTCCATGTGTTACTCCACGAGATGAGTTAATTCAGGGATCCGGTGAAGCTGTAAATTAATCAACGAATCATTCCAGAATCGACAACCGCGGGCACAAGTACAATCGGGTGTTCACTGATGAGGCCTATTCTTCCCTCTTCTTTACGGGAGATGATCGAATGGCACGAGTGCCGGTCCAGTTTGGAGGCAATAAGAAGAGCAAGCAATTGGTTCGTTTAATTAAGTTTAGTTTAATTAATTAACTTAATTAATTAATTAAGGAAACAACCGCCTCTCTTGTCAAATTCTACAAACCTACTTCCCGATTCGCCCTTGCTCATGTCACTCCGTCCTCGTTCCTGCTGATTGACCATTTATCGGTTCGTTTTTTTTTCGAAAATGTTTGACTTTCTAAGATTGAAGATGAACTATTTACTGCATTAAACACGTACGTAGTTGCACTTTCCGGAAATCATTAGGAAAATGAGTACTAGGAATAGGAGATAAGAATGAGGAGGAAGTGGAATTCAGATTAATCTGCGTTCCACGAAAAAAACGGAAGTGCATTACGTGGTACCAGGAGTGTACTTTGAAATAACTGCTTGGAGAAACCCGACAGTTGCAAGAAATATGAAACCAAGGGGGCGAGTGTTTATGATTAGGCATTGTATAGTCTTTCTTGTGGTTTGGGTAAACAATAACAGTAGTATAGTAACAAGAATCTAATTAAATGTTAAAGTAGCAGAAAATATACTAGATATAGATAACAACAGATAAATGCAAAACAATTAATGAGTTGCGAAATATTAAACAATTCCCAGGTGAACGAACACGATCTCTCCTGTCAATCCCTCTACCCCGACTGCACTTCACTCGCGAAGGGAGGCTTCAACGACCCTCTCAAATGCGTCTTCTGCTTCCTTCCGGATACGGAATCGGGAGGATACGTGATGGAACAGAATGAGAAGAGTTCGTGCCAGATGCCCCTGACAAGGACGTGTCCGCCCGTGGTTAGAGAGGTGAGCAAATACTCCATTTCCAAACGAACAATATCTTGATCTCCTGATCTCTTTAGACTATTCTTACGAGACGAGCTTATTTAAACTGATGCCTATTTATATCTAGAGAAAGGATATTGTAAACAATACAATTCAACTGTTTATGGGATTGAGAGAATAATATTATCCACCAAATGGTTGTGCTATGAACGTCCCAGATGCATAAGCAGCTTAGCCCCTATCATTTCTCTGCTCTCCAAAAAGTTCTCCTCTTTTCCAAAGCAAACACGGCAAACTGGCATCACTCTCTTTTCCTTCTTCACAATACGCATCTATTTTCATTGTTTATTTGCCAGTTTTCCCAATCGATACTGTTCAACGACCATGCAAAACCGTAAATATATTAGAGAACTGCGATTCTATTATTCCAAACTGCTTTAATTATTGACAAAAGTTCGTTAAAACTGACAGAACTAATCAATAAACACCTTTCAGGCCAAGCAGAACCCTGATCGTAAGGAGGAGTGGCTGGTGCACGGCGATTCCCTCAACACATTCAACAATCCGCACGTTAAAGTCTGCGATCAGCACTGCCACATCGACATTGAGACGGCCGGAGAGAAGAGGTGAGAGGGGAGGACAAGGTCTACTTGAAGATCGGGGAAGGAAAGAGGTTAACGATTCTTCATGGGATGTTGAATCAATTATGAGTAGTTCGAATAGTCGTGGCAAAATGCAAATTGAGGAACTAGGCAGATCTGTTTGATGTGAGGGTAACAGGATGGGTAAACGGCGCAATGCGGTCTCTAATCCCTCCAGTTCGAGCATCAGAATCACAACGAGATTTAAAACGCCTTTCCATTCTTGCAAAATCTTGAACTTGCGCCCTCTTTGTCAAGGAGAGTTGATTTGCAAAACACCTGCACAGATTGGACTCTCCTCGTCTCTTGCGTGGACTCTTGTTCCGATGATTCTTCCTGGGTGCTAAATTCCCTTTTTATTGCAGCCTCACCTGCACACTCCAATCATCTTCCGTACTCGATCCGACTTGCCACGTCAAGTACGAGGGACAAATCGAAAACTATCAGGTAAACTACCTGGTTCATGTTCAGCCGACACGAACGAGACGCCGAATCTGGCATCGTATGAGATCCCAACAAGTAGATTAGCCGTAAATCCTTTGAGAAGATGCCGTTTTGGACCAACTTTGTGTTTCCAGAAGTTCTCAGTCTCCCCTGTCAAGAGTACTAAAGACTCCTCCACTCAGACGGGAACGTCCCCTGTGACGAGCAACGCCGCCTCGGGGTCTACCATGTCCAGGTGAGGGATTGTTGTTGTTGTTGTTGCTGTTGTAGTTGTTATTGTTGTTGATCTTGCTGCTGCTATTGTTGTTGTTATTGCTGTCGGAAGAGTAGTCTTCAGTTATCAATCTGCCTAAGAAATCAGTCAGCAGCATTTTTATGCTAGGAATGCATCTCTTGCGAAACATTACCAAACCATAAAAGGTCCCTCCCCCATTGTGAGATTACTCATAATGCACTGATTCATACGATTCCTCTCTGCCCATTCCCTCCTCTCTCGAATGGAATTGTCCTCTCTCGAATGGATTTGTGCGTTCAGTATATCGATTGAGGTTCCTTTACGATGTTATGAAGTAGGTTACGTGTATTAGGTTTCATGGTAATGATTTGTAGGGAGACTTAAGATCTAGGTACACTTGTCAGCAGCCTAAGGCCGTATGAATCATCGACATTTCTGTACTTTTTGACTCGACCCTTCTCAATAGAGTTTTCAATCACTACCCTTTTCATTCCCAGCCTCACTTTTCATTAGAGCGATGGTAAAGAGGGAGATCCCGGACCAAAAAAGTACAGAACTTCCCAATAATCCCTAACCGATCGCCTTTCAGAACGTGGAAGATCGTGATTGGCGTGGTGGCCATTATTCTCATCATCGCCATCATCATAATCATCATTCTCGGCGCTCGCAAGTACCTCGGAGTGAGTAGTCCTTCCCACTCCCTTCTCTATAATGGCCATCCCCCCGCGGTGAGGCTTGCTCTCGTGTGCTTGCGCATCCTTTTAGGGGAAATTCGTCGATTCTTGGCCCAGTCTACACCGCTAAGAGTGAGATGGGGAATGAGAAGGGTATGGAAATAGGGGCCAAAAATCGACGAAATCCCCTTTTGAGAGGGAGTACAGGGCTGGATGAGAACTTGAGGACTGTTTCGATGTTCTTTACGGTTTCAAACCTTACCATCAATCGTTAGATCGTTCTCATCCAACTCAGTCGCATCCTTTGATCTTGCCGCCGCATCAAAGACTCTCACCTATACACACACGTCTTTGATATGGCGACTCTCGGCAAATCTGCCCTTGACAGAAACTCTTGTGCAGAGAACTAACCAAAATAACAAGTGCGAAGTGCCTCGCTAATGCAATAATGCTTATTCCCGATCAAGTCCCGCTTGCAGATGCGTAATCAGAAGGGCAACGGCAGCATGGGAGTTCCCTTCGAGAACATGACCAACTCGCACTACCCGAGAACTGCTGGTGGGTATTTTGTATTTTTCGTCTCTTTTTCGACTTTTTAAAAGCATTCACACATTTTTCGGAGGGTTTTGGAAGCATTTGCTATAAATGTGATCCGAATAAGTCGTTTCCTTGCTCTCTCACTCTCAGTCCGCCGCGTTTCTCTACTGTTTGATCAGTTGTAGACTGAAAGATCGTCGCTTGCTTCCATTTCTATGGGAGAGAAGGAAGGAAGGAGGGAAGGAGTGGAGAGGGAGAGAGAGAGCGGAGTCGAGATTCAAGTGCACACTCTATGCACAGTGTAGCGATCTCTGGCAGGGGAGAGGAGGGGAATTGCATGGGAAAGGCAAACAGCAGGGGTCGAGGTCATAAAAAGACGGATTATCTGAAGAGAGGGAGAGAACATTGCGCAATAGGGTTCCTCAACTTTGGATACGCTTGTAATCAAAAACATTCGGAAAACACCGAAAAGATAAAAGATACAATTGGAATTGTGCAAGAATCTATGAAACAATTCAGAAAAAGAAGAATTTAAATGTATAAAAATCAATATTTCAGCCCGCAACACGTACCTATCGACGGACCCCTCCGGCATGCCATTCGCTCACCAGATGTCGCCTGCTCACGCTCCCGCATACGAGAGACTCTTCCGTGAGATCGACGACAGACTCAAGATCCCGTCTGATCATCTACTGTTGGAGAAGCAGATCGGCAAAGGTGAATAAGCCTTGATTCCTCTAACAAATCCGGTTCTTCCGGTACGGTAGTAATGATTGGGCGGGGCTTGTATTCATAAAGATGTGAAAGTGTGAAAAGCGGAAAACAATAGGTAATCAACATTAAATCAACAATTAAATGAAATTAAATTAAAATATTTAAATAAAACAAATTGCAGGCCACTTCGGCATCGTGCTCAAGGGCACATACAATCCGCCCGATGGACAGCAGAGACCCGTTGCATGCAAGACCCTGACTGGACATGTCACTGGAGGGATTAGCGAATTCGTCAATGAAGGTACAGTAATTAGTTACTATCCCAGCCATCTTCTAAGAAAGTTTTGCACTAAACTCCATCTAATATGAGTACTGCATTAAGATGATCCATGCATGGTCAGATTCATCATACAAAGCCTATTATTGAGTCCACTTCCAAGTTTAGGGGCTCGAGGGGATCAACAGAAAGTTCTTCCAGGTTTAATGATGGATCGCTTCGACCATCCTCGAGTGATGACGCTGGTCGGAATCTCCTTCAACGAAGAGCGAATGCCGATTATCGTCACTGACTATATGGAGAATGGCGATTTAGCCAAATACCTCCGAGACGTCAAGAATGTTAGTTCAACAGGCTTATACGGGCTAAATAGAACCTTCTTATCTCGCTCAATCATCGGTTTATATGGTAGGCTTATGAAAAGATCCTCAGAAACCATTCAGTGAATTGGAAAACGTTATTGACGTATGCGCTAAGTCCTCGGTAAGCATAAAGAGATGGGAAATCATTTCAGAAGCCGACCCTGAGGGATCTGCTCAACTTCACGCACGAAATCGCCCAGGGAATGCAGTACTTGCACGAGAACAAGTTCATCCATCGAGATCTCGCGGCCAGAAACTGCATGTAAGCATTCTTTGATCGGACTCTCTCACTTTCCCATGCTCTCTCGCTTCTCTGATCGACCAGAGAGATAAGAGGTCGTGGAATGTTTGCACAAACTAGATAGGAATTCTCTGCAGCACGGTCCCAATGTCACCTCCTGGCACCAAGTGCTTCCCTTTTCTATTCTCAGAAGGGTTGAAGGGTTTCGAGATCAGCACGAATCTAGGAGATGTTGCATGAATCATGCAGAGAGTTGCGATCCCGGAGAGGAATCAGGGAGAATTAGAAACCCGACGAGCGCAGCAAACAAATATGCGCGGGGCTTCGACTGCTCCTCCTCGCGTCAGAGTGCAAATTAGGGGAAATGATGCGCACGTTGGATTGTAGTGAACACGTTTTCGGGGATTTCCCAGAATTCAACCACCACTTATAAATCTGGGTGTATGTAACGGTCATGATACAACTAATTTTTAAAATGAGTGATAGGTGTGCTCATATGAATATTAAAAAAAAAACGTTAATCTCAGGTTGGACAAGGATTTGCACGTGAAAGTGGCCGACTTCGGTCTGTGTCGAGTGGCGACGGAGCAGGATGAATACTTACCCATCCATTCTGGAAGAGAGATGCCGCTGAGATGGATGGCGCCTGAGGCATTGGAGAGGGAGCAGGTACTGGTGTTTTTGTCGAATCTTATCTGCTATCTTGTTTCTTGTTTCTGTCGTTGCTTTCTCTAGTTTACTGTAGTGTCTTTCACAATTCGTTCAGCTTGCATGAATCATCCTTCAGCAGTGTCAGAAAGGCTTAATAATGATGCCAAACGCTTAATAATGATGCCAATTCAATTAAATAATCAATAAAAATCGATTTTCCAGTTCACAATGGCCGGAGACGTCTGGGCATTCGGTGTGGTTATCTGGGAAGTCATGACGCGAGGCATGAACCCATATCCGAACCTCCAGGTACTGGTAGTTACTCGGATCTTCGGCCACTTTTCTCGATAATATTTAAAAATGGATTGAATATCTCCATTCCAGCAAGCCTACGTGCTCTTCGAGTTCCTCAAGGCCGGCAAGCGCATGGGCAAACCGGACTTCTGCCCTGACATTCTGTGAGTTTCTCTCAGGATTTAAAAGCTCACTAGTTATCATTTCGAAATCTATAATGTAATATTTGGAATGAAACATATAACTAGGTATGTAACAAGTGTGCAGGAATAATTGAGCAGTGGATGCCAACGATAAAGGAAGTTGTGACCGGAAATAGGAACCTGATTCCCGAAATCGAGGCCTAATTTCGAAATTAGACAGCATATTCACCCATTCATTTTTCAGGTTCCGCGTGATGCTCGACTGCTGGCACGGCGAGCCGACTCTTCGACCGACATTCAAGGAACTGCCCGATCAGATCGAGGAGATCATCGATGTCCTCTCCTCCAACCACCGGATACAGATGAATGCGGAGTATGAACAGGTTTGTGGTATACTTTGCACTACTTTGTTGATCTTTATCCCTTCACGACCTCTTTTAGCGTCCTTTCCTAATTCGCTATCAAAAGTAGCATTTCGTAGATGAACTTGTTAACAATGGGACCGATACAAAATTTCGAGTGTCATTAAAGAGATGTAGACTATGAATAATGATTACCTTTGCAGTGCAACTCGGTCCGCAACTCTCGCGCCGCCTCTTCATCAGCAACCACTCCGATCACCCATCACGCCATCTCGCACGTGCACTCCCTCCCGATGGAATCTCCCGACCCAACCCCCGTCTAGATCCAGTGACCTTCCCCATCCCCTCCTGGCTCTCTTAGGGTCACCAGACTGGCCTATATCTGATAATCTAGAGAGTATAGAGTCTACCAATTACGAGCCAATCATAGACAGAGTCCAGTCGCCTCCCCAACCCTCCTCAATCTAAGTCCCTCTGCTGAACCAAACAACCACTCAATCCAGGGCGATTCGCACGGTTAGCAACCACCCCTCCTGATTATTGCTGCATTTATCAACCCCTTTCCCTGTTTCGAGACGGGTCTCCAAACACATTCTGTAATTGATTACGCAGTTCCCTCATTGCTTCCTCTCCGAGCCCGTCTAGCCACAGCCTAACCTCGGTGTCACTGACGGCGCGTACTCTTCGAGTGACTTTTCGTCTTTCTGTATCGATTATCGATTGTACATATACCGTAAGCCCGTTGACCCTTTCCCCTCCCTGCATCGATCCTAACTGTTCGCTATCCGATTCTCCTCCACTCTCCGTTCATCTCTACACACCTATCTATTCCATGTCCGGGTTCCTCTTTCGAAAGTCAAACCCGACACTTTGACCTACCATACTGTTGCCTCTCCCCTTCCCCTCCCTCTTCCCGACTCGTGCCCTGTCCGTATTCCCCTCACAAGTGCTGTAGTGTCATCCACTCTTCCCCCTTCTGGTCGACTCAGTCCTCCTATGCCTGCTCTTCCTCCCAATTGAACTTGGCCAGCATATCCGATTTGTAGTTCGGTCCTCTCAATTGACCCCTCTGTGCATTCCAATGATGACTAGACTAGTCTACAGAGTCAACTGATCACCTAGTTGTGTGCAAGTCCAGCCAGCTCCCTCCATTCTTCTTGTGAGTCTAGTCAGGACAAAAGCCCTCCTGCATCCTTCCTTACTTACTCCTACTCTCTCCTCGTGCACTCTCTTCCATATCCACCGCCCCTTCGATACGCGCCAACGCCAATTATGAACTGTTGTGTATTTATCTACTGCAACACTTTTTATTGTTCAAAGTATTGTTATTCGTAACAAGTAGAGATGAAGCTTGTGACATCAAAGTATCCTACAGAGACAATCAAGATGAAACGAGAATGGAATGGTATCGTAATCGATGAGATGGGCAAACAACACACATCTGGGACAATGAATACATGAGAAATGGAGCAAATCTAGATAGGATAGCAATTGGATTAGAGTAAATCTTGCGAGAAATGCGATCGAAACTACACATGACTTCTTTTGATTCCTTTCCAATAGATTTGAAACAGTGAATGAGTAGTACTCGCTGAGAAAAAGTTGATTAACATATCAAAGATAAACATGTTTTAATACCTGGTCTGAAGATAATGAAGGTCAAATCGTTCTTATCGTCATGAATTTCTTCAGCCAATCCGTCTAAGTAGAAATCACATGAGGATTCAAATGAGATCTTCTTCCCGAGTTTTGGCAGTTGCTAGAAACAACTATTATACAAAGGTCTGCATAGTGATCTTTCACCTTCATCAATTCCTCATAGTTATTAAGTGTTAGATACGGATAGTAATTATTGTAGAAATAGATTTTCTCAATCTTTCGGGAGAACATGTCGGTTATAATCGAAGGCCAATGTTCATCATGTAAACCAAAGAAATATTTCGAATTTTTAGCAAGACCATTAATCCAGATTTGAGTAATTCTGACCGAACGGAGGAGATCGGATAATTCAAGAAGGTTTTTTACTGAATCGAGAATATAAAAAAAATACATACTTGGAGCATATCATACCTGGATCAGTTAGAGTGCATCTTGCCACTGTAATATCGATTTCCTTCACATTATTATTATTGATTGTTGATTTGATGAACGACCTGTCATAGCACAAATTATTAGCCTGACTGAACATCAACAACTCACATTGCGCTATCACTCATCACTGTGTCAATCACCCAATCCAGAACAGGGCAAACAACCGAATCTTTGAGGAGAATGGAGACTATATCAAGAGAAGATTCATGATTGAAGTATCGTAGTGACACTTTCTCAACATTTCTACACGTATGCTTCAACAGGGCTCTAATAGCGTCATGATCTTCGATGAGAGGAGCAACAATTTCGAATATCTAAAGTGATTGATTGCTTTGCAGAATCGATTGAACTTACCGCATCGCAATAATCCGTTCTCTGTCGCTTCATTAAAGGGGGTAGTTCGATGTTCTTCAGCATAAGTTCAAAATAAGTGACATGTTCAGGGCCAACTCGAACTTCCATTTTGCGCAACGGACCTCCATTCTGTGCCTATAAATGGTGCTATGAAACATAAGTTCATTAGGACTCACCGAGCCAAAGAATCGAAGATCCTTCACAGTCCTCACTCTTGATGGTTCGCATACGAACTGCGCAACTAGGGATTCGAGAATAGGAGATGCCTGGAATACTTATCTCTTTCCAAAAAACTGATCATGATCTTACCTGTGCAAGGTTAACCAGGTTCGATGTAGCCAAATCCAATATCTTATCGGATAGTTCTTTTGGAAGTTTCTCAATCGGAGCGAAATCGGAGTTATCAGGCTCCTTGTTCTCTTCATTGGGTGGAAGTGGAACTCCGGGTGGAAGTTCTTTCATACGCTTGGCTGGGGGCGATTGATCCATCTGGTAAAACGTCGGTTTCAAGCAGTATTCGCGATGTTAGCGCATTCTCGCACATAAAAACTCAAAGTACGGGTCCACAAATGCTATATTAATATAAAAAATTTATATATGGGATGAAATGCAAGCGTAGGAATGGAGTAAAACAAGACAGGAAAGGAAATGTTCGATGAAACAGCCCTAATTTAACGTCGAAAGAGTTGATGTCGATCGATTGTTTCACATTAAACTGATAGTGTGAAGGACAGAGATCAGATCTAAACCAATAAATAATTGTAACGAAGGTCGTTTCCTAATGTAATTCGACAAAAACCCGAGAACCTCTAATGAAACGAGATTTGAAACTACCGTACTTTTTTGCACGTCTCGAGGACAACTGAGTCGATTAAGAAGTGACTTTATTATATTCATTATTTGTTATTTATCATAAATTACATTGATTAATTCTATAAATTATATATAATTATATATATCACAAAATCAAACAGCTGGGCACTTTCGTGCAGAGCTAGCACACAATGATGGATTGTATGATCTGCTGCCATACTGAAAAAGAATTCGCGTTAATTTAAGTTAATCTAAATATCATAAACTGAACAGAAATACTTCATGACAAGAAAAATTGCAGTAATAAAATTAAAAAAATTGGCAATCCCACACCCTTTTCGAGATCATTTATCATGAAGGGGAGGAATGTTGTTGGGAAGTAGTGAAGAAACGCAATTAGAAAAGCGAGAAGACATTCCTCAATTCCTCCAAGCTGAAAATAGATGCAAACCACGCTCAAGTTGCTGTGGCCAATCGCTGAAACGAATTTATCCCCTAGAGAAAAGAGCTTCAGTGCGACCTGTAGGCTTCCATGTATCTTTGCATAGAGTTCCAGTGGGCGATTCCAATAAGGGGAACACTGTGTTTTCTCGTGGTGTGGCCACTTCGAGACACCTGGGCCAGGAACAAGGAAGGACGGCGGAAATCAGCGTGGAAGTGACTTTTGTCTAGAACTGACTCTATCTCAAGTCGTAGCGGCCGCTGGACGTTATTACAGCAAGAGTAGCTGACAGAAGGGAGTGATTTCGACGCTTCTCTTGTTTAGGAGGTCTCTCCTTCCCATGCATATACCGTAAGCCCGTTGACCCTTTCCCTTCCGGTATGGATCCCTTCCCTAACCGCAATCCGATTCTCCATTTTCCCTCCGTTCGTCACTACTCACTTACCTGTGCCAAGTCTAGGTTCCGCTATCGAAAGTAGACACTTTGACCTACCATACCGGCATGTGCTGAACACCTAGTTGTCCTTTTGATTCGGAAAGTCTAGTCAATAGCCTCCCCCTCCTCTCTGCATCCTTCCTTCCTCACTCCTACTCTCTCCTCGTGCACTCTCTTCCATTTCCACCGCCCCTTCGATACGCGCCAATTAGGAAGTGATGTGTATTTCACTTTTAGCTGCTACAACATTGTTCGAAGTATTGTTATTCGTAACAAGTAGAGATGAAGCGTGTGACATTAGAATACAACGAGCATGTAACAGTATCTCATACGAAACGTAGTAGTTGTAGATGGATAGTAATTAGAATAGCAAGATCTTGCGAGAAAGGTGATCGGGACTACTTAGTAGCTGATATATCCCGCTGAAATAAGAAAATGTAATCATTTATTAAATTAAATATATTACCTCGTCTGTAGATCCTGAATCTCAATCCGCTCTTCGGATCATCACCTTATGCGAAGAAGAGGAAGTTAATTCTGTTTTCTTCTCGAGTGTGGGCAGTTTCTATAACAATTTTTATGACACAGCTGCCACGATGCTATCTTCTCACTTGTCTCAGTTGAAGAGAGTGTTCAGGGCTCAGAAACTCATAGCATGTGCTCGAAAAGTAGATATACTCAGGAGAGCATATTGATTTTTTTTCGAGAGAGCATATTGATGATTATCGAAGGCCAATCTCCATTAGTGATCCCAAAGAAATATTTTGCATTGAAATGGATACCGCGAATTCCCAACTGATCAATTCTGATCGACTTCACGATCTCTGCCAATTCCAACAGACTTTTCTCTGAATAAGTGTTAGGAATATACTAATAATTGCAGCATATCTAACCTGGATCAGCCACTGTAATGTTGTCCGCTAGTATACCCAATTCCTGCACTTTGAACTGAACGACTGCCGACTTGGCAAATTCTCTGTGAAACACAAAAATTATTTTCTGCTCTTCAAGATGAAAAAGGCACTCTTGCACTTCCATGGACAACTTAACATATCCCAAAAAAACTCACACTGCGGAATCATTCATACTGCTGAGGTGCAATTCTAGCTGTTTGACAGTAACCGAATCCTTGAGGATAGTTGAAACTAATTCAAACGCCGATGCATCGTTAAACGTGTAACGCAGCGACACTTTCGCAACATGTCGGCAGAAATACTTCATAATTGATCTGACAGCCTCACGATCTTCGATCAGAGGCGCATCAATCACAAAGATCTGTAAAATAAACTGATATTTTGATGAAAACAACGATTGAGCTCACTCTGTCTTCTCCAGTGCGTCTTTGGCGCATGCTTATCTGAGGGAGTCTACAATTGTTCAGAATACTTTCAATATAAGGCACTTGTAGGCAGCTAACTCGAAATTCTATCCTGCGAATCGGTCCTCCATTCTGGTCCTATAAATGATGTGATGGGACAGTCGGTTATTTGGACTTACCGTTCCATAAAACTTAAGTTCTTTGACTATCTGCACTCTTGATGGTACGCTCGTAAAATCGTTTACTCGGGCTTCTACAGTAGGAGATGCCTGGAATACTTACATCTTTCCAAAAGAATGATCATCATCTTACCAGTGATCATTACAAGACAGCAAAGGTTATGGCACGGACCGGGAATGGCAAAGGTTAAGGCACGGTTCAGCATCTCCGTGCCATAACCTTTGCTGTCTGGTAATGCTCATATAACTTGAGCCTGCTCGACAATGACTATAGCAAATTACTCAGAACATTTCAGATCTTACCAGTGCCATGGCTCCTAGCTTGGATGTAGTGAACTCCATTAGCATATCGGAGATTTCCTTTGGAATACGCTCGATTGGAGCGAGATCGGAGTTATCAGTCTCCTTGCTTCCTTCAGTGGGCGGAAGTGGAACTTCGGGTGAAAGTTCCTTCATGCGCTTCGATGGAGGTGGTAACTCCATCTGGAAATTGAGAGATCATGTCAGATGAGAATATAATTGAACATTGTGAATAAGTAGCATAGATTCTTTTTAGTTTCGAAGGAAGTTTTACATAAAGAAGAATAGATCGATATTAGGTGCTGGGAACATGGAATGGGGTGTCGGAGTGACTAAGGAAGCAGGGAGTTGGTTGAAAAAGGAGAAATGCATTGCTTACAGTGGTAAAATGTCTTAAGATCGATCAAATTGTATGCTTGGGAGCTATCCTTACTCATAAAGAAGCATGTATCGTCAACAATTAATTTTTAAACTACACTTTAAGGAGGAAAGGATACTAAAAAACTCGATACTTCAAACAAAAGACAGGGAAAGACCCAACCTGTTGGTTTGATGACTCCGGGTGATCCATCGGTTGACGAGGCTCGTAAAATCTGCAAAATCGAATAATCAATGGCAATTGCGACAACATTACGCGAAAACGGGTGGAACATCGCGTTAACAGACTTCTCTCGTTCTACGCGCTTTTTATCGCAGTTTTCACTAATGGCAAACAGTGACAAGTTGCGCGGCGGGTCAGTCTCCATCGATGAAGCGTTGAAACGAACTCGAAAAAAGGAATACAATTCGTTTTGAAGCTCTTAACAGGTCCAGTTCGCAACGCTGACAACCCGTTGTGTGCCGCGTTAGGAAAGGGCGCCAGGGAAATGCACCCACAATCACCCGATGTCATGCTGTGCCTCTCACTAGGTCAGCGAGTCGAGAGGGAGGGAGAGCGGCCTCGCGCTCTCTCTCTCTCTCTCTTTCTCTTCCTAGGTCATCAGCTTACGAGTGTTCATCTCTCTCATACCAGCACCTGTTACTTCCTCTCTGAAATCTCAGTTCTGGGGTCTCCAGTCCTTTGTGTAGGTTAGGGAAGTGCAAGAATTGTAAAAGTGAGAATACAGGACAGGTCCATCTAATTGAGACTAACAAGAAGAAGTAAGTGCGGAATCCGGAAGCAAAGTAATGAGGGCACGATAAAATCATGCATGGACGTACCTGAACATCTTGAGTGTTGCCAGACAGCGAAAAGCGAGGACCAAAAGCAGACCAAGACGCGAAGGCAGGAACAAATACAAAATCATTCCCCTCTCTCTCCTCTCCCCCTTCTCCTCCCTCTTCCTGAATCGTGCTGATCACCTAGTTGTCCAGTTGATTTGGAAAGTCTAGTCGGGACGAAAGCCCCTTACTTAGTCCTACTCTCTCCTCGTGCACTAACTTCCATATCGACCGCTCCCTTCGATACGCGCCAATCCCAATTATGAACTGTTGTGTACTTCGTTTTTATCAGCTGCAAAAATTTTTATTGTTCAAAGTATTGTTATTCGTAACTAGAGTTGAAGCAGAAGTAGAGTTGAAGCTTGCGACATCAGAGTACAGAGAACGAAACGGTATCACATAAGAAACGAAGCAGATATAGATGGATATTCATTGGAGTAGCAACATCTCGCGAGCAGGGTGAACAAGACTAATGCGAAATTCTATTGAGTCCACCGGATTTGCATCGACTCCACCCACGCTGCCGCTGAAAATAGTCTGTAATCATATTCTACATGAATATATTACCCGGCTTGGAGATCATGAAGTTCAATCCGCTCTCCGGATCATGAACTTTGGCCTTCAATCCGTCCGCGTAGTGGTCGCACGAGACAGTGAACACTATTTTCTTCCCCAGTTTGGGCAGTTTCTAGAACATTTATTTGTACTACAGCAAACGCGCTCTTATCACCTCTCTCAGTTCATCGCATTGTTGAAGGGTCAGATACGGATCCTCTACGCAGTCAAGAGTAATTCTATCAACTTTTCGTAAGAACATCTTGATGATTATGGACGGCCAATCTCCACCGATGAGCCCGAAGAAATAACTTGCATATCTAGGGGCACCATTAGCTCTGCGCTGAGAAATTTTGATCGAGCACAACAGCCCTGCCATTTCAAGCAGGGCTTTCTCTGAATAAATATTATGTAGCATAAATAATTGTAACCTATCTCACCTGGGTCAGTCATTGTACTCATTGTCACTCCAATATCGAGCACTTGCACTTTAAACTGAGCAACTGACGATTTGACAAATTCCCTGCAAACTAAAAATTATTTGCTGCTTGTATATGGAAAAACGCACACTGTGGCATCAGTCATAGGGTCTATCTCCATGTCTAGTACTGGGAAAGTTTCCACATCTTTGAGAAGAGTGGAGACTAATTGGAGTAATGCATCATTGAACGTGTGGTACATCGTTACTTTCGCAACGTGTCGGCAGACATGTTTCAATATGGATCTGACAGTCTCATGATCATCTATTAGAGGCGCTCTGATATTGAAGAACTGAAAGCACGAACGGGTTTGCTTGACCTATACTATTGAGCTTACTATGTCAGTTGTAAAAGAGAAATGACTCAATTCCAATTCAGGGAGTCCACAATTATTTAGAATTCGTTGAACATAGGCCACTTGCTCAGATATAACTTCGATATGAATATTTTGAAGTGAACCTCCGTTCTCATCCTATAAACGATGTGAAAGTTTCAAGCAATCGCCTCCTCTAATGTCGAGAGTAGAGGAGAGCTCTGTTCTCTCGCTATGCAAATTGAGTTGAAATTGAGAGACTGGTTTGACTCCTGGAGATAGGATAGTAGTGTGACTCACAGTGCCGTAAAAGTTGAGACACTTGACCGTGTTCACTTTTGAAGGAAGGCTTGTGAACTGGTCTACTCGGGTTTCGAGAATAGGAGATGCCTGGAATACTTGTCTCTTTGCACGAGTTGGATCATGATCTAACCAGTGATCCAGCACCTCCGTGCCATAACCTTTGCTGTCTTGCAATGCTCGTGTAACTTGAGTCTGCTCGGCTATGGCTAGAGCAAAATACTCAGAACATATCGGATCTTACCAGTGCCATGGCTCCTAGCTTGGATGTAGTGAACTCCATCAGCATATCAGAGATTTCCTTTGGAATACGCTCGATTGGAGCGAGATCGGAGTTATCAGTCTCCTTGCTTCCTTCAGTGGGTGGAAGAGGAACTCCGGGTGAAAGTTCCTTCATACGCTTCGATGGAGGTGGTGACTCACTCTGGAAAAAGAGAGTTAATGGTCTAATGTTAGATGAGAATGGAATTGAACATTGAGCGAAGTGAATAAATACCATAAATACTTTCTAATTTCGAATAAGATTAACAAAAAGGACAATAGTTAGGTGCTGGAAACATGGGGATGGGGTGTCGGAGTTACTAAAGAGGCATAAAGGAGGTTGCGCATGGAGAAACTATTTGTTTTCAGTGATACAATGCATTCAGTTCACACAAAGCGTATTTACGGGAGCCATCCTTCCTCATATATATTTACAGATTACTCACACTTCGTTAATAATTAATTATTAGATTATACCTTAACGAGGACAGGCTCTACTTAGGGTAAAGAAGCTTGAAACGGCAAAGGGAGATAGGAAAAGGCCCAACCTGATTGTTTGCTTGCTCCGGATGTTCCATTGGTCCACGGGGCTCGTAAAATCTTCAAAAATCGAGTCATCAAAAGCAATTGCGACAACTTTACGCGAAAGAGAGTGAAACATCGCGCTAGCTGACATCTCCCCTTCTACACGCCATTTATCGCTGTTTTCACTAGAAAAGTAAGTTGACAGCAGTGGCAAGTTGCGGGGCGGGTTGGTCTCCATCGATGAAGCGCCGAAACGAACTCGAAAAAAGGAATACAATTCGTTTTAAAGCTCTTAACAGGTCCAGTTCGCAACGCTGACAACCCGTTGTGCGCCGCGTTAGGAAAGGGCGCCAGGGAAGTGCACCCTCAATCACTCGATGTCATGCTGTGCCTCTCACCAGGTCAGTGAGTCGAGAGGGAGAGCGGCCCCTCTCTTTCTCTCTCTTTCTCTTCCTAGGTCGTCAGCTGGAGAGTGTTCATCTCTCTCATACCAGCACCTGTCACTTCCTCTCTGATCGCCCCTTTTTTGGGGTCTCCAGTCCTTTGTGCGGGGTAGGATGAGAACAGCAATTTCGAAAATGAAAACTAACAGGAACAAGTAGGTGCGGAATCCGAAAGCACAGTAATGAGGGCACGATAAAGTCATGCATTGACGTACCAGAGTATCCTGCGTGTTGCCAGACAGCGAAAAGTGATGACGAAAAGCAGGCCAAGACGAGAAGGCAGGAGCAAATACAAAATCATTCCCCTCTCTCCCCGCTTCCCCTCCTCCTCCCTCTTCCCGACTCGTGCTGATCACCTAGTTGTCCAGTTGATTTGGAAAGTCTAGTCGGGACGAATGCCCTCCTGCATCATCCCTTACTTAGTCCTACTCTCTCCTCGTGCACTCTCTTCCATATCTACCGCTCTCTTCGATACGCGCCAAACCCAGCAATGAACTGTTGTGTAGTTCGCTTTAACTGCTGCAAATCCTTTTATTGTTCAAAGTATTGTTGTACGTAACAAGTGGAGAGGAAGCTTGTGACATCAGAGTGTCGACAATAAGTTACTTACTCAGACAATAAGAATGAAATGAGAATGAAAGGGTATCGATGATTTGGCGCTTCACAACATATCTGGGACATTAATCACATGGGAGACATTACAGTTATATGTAGATGAATAGTCATTAGAATAGCAAGATCTTGCGAGAAAGGTGAGCGGGACTACTCAGTAGCTGATTCATTTAGACAATTGATTTGCAATAAATGATTTGCATATCCCCCTGAAACAAATTATGCAATCATTTATTAAGCATAAATATAGTACCTAGTCTGTAGATCCTGAATTTCAATCCGCTCTTCGGATCATGAACAATGCTGTCCAAGCCGTCTTTGTAATGCGAACAAGAGGTAGTGAATTCGATTTTCTTCCCGAGAAATGGCAGTTTCTAGAACAAATATTGTGCGACAGCTGACACTATGATGTCTTCTCACCTGTCTTAGTTCAAGGGAGTGATCAAGGGTCAGAAACGAGTCATTGCTCGAAAAATAGATTGACTCAGCCTTTCGAGAGAACATATTGATGATTATCGAAGGCCATTTAACATCACTGAGCCCAAAGAAAGAATTTGTGTTGAGAGCGATATCGCTCCTTCTCGGAGTTCTCGGCTTATCAATTCTGATCGATTTCACGGTCTCTGCCAATTCCAAAAGACTTTTCTCTGAATAAATTATATGTGCCATTAATGATTGCCTCATATCTAACCTGGGTCTGTCAGCAAAATGCACATCACTTTTATACCGAATGCATGAACTTTAAACTGAGCTGCTGATGCTTTGAGAAATTCCCTGTAAAACACAGAAATCGTCTGCTGGTTTCATAAGAAAAAGGCACTCCTACACTTACCCGGACAATTCAAAATATCCCCATAACCCCCATCCATCCGCCAAGGCAAGTGGGCAATGATTTGTTTAGGGAATCGCTGAAGCTCAATATAATTTCACCTTATGGTCCGGGAAAGTGCAGGAGCGCCAAGAAAACTCACACTGCGAAATCATTCATGTGGGTAATTTCCAATTGTAGCAGTTTGACAGTAAGCAAGTCCTTGAGGAGAGTGGACACTAGTTGAAACGCCGACTCTTCGAAAAACTCGTGGCTCAGCGACACTTTTGCAACATGTCGGCAGATGTGTTTTATAACGGATCTGACAGCCTCTTGATCTTTGACTAGAGGCTCAGTGATCTTAAAGATCTGGAAGATAAACCGATATTTTGATAAAAACCAACGATCGAGCTTACACTTTCCTTCGAAAAGTGTTCATGGCACTCGTTTATTTCAGGGAGTCCAGAATTCTTCAGAATACGTTTGATATAAGGCCTCTGTTCGGAGCTAACTCGAAATTCAATGTACCGTAATGGACCTCTGCTCCCCTCCTATAAATGGTGTGATGGGGCAATCGGTCATTAGGACTCACCGTTCCGACAAATTTAAGTTCTTTTACAGTCTGCACTCTGGATGGTTCGCTTGTAAAGTCGTTTAGACGGATATAGACAGTAGGAGATGCCTGGAATACTTGTCTCTTACCAAAAGATTGATCAAGACCAGTGATCATTGCAAGACAGCAAAGGTTATACGGTCCAGCCCCTCCGTACCATACCCTTGCTGTGTTACGATGATCATGTACCTTGAGCCCGCTCGGCTATGGCTAGAGCAAATTACTAAGAACATATCGGAACTCACCAATGCCATGTCTGCTAGCTTGGATGTAGTGAACTCCATCAGCATATCAGAGATTTCCTTTGGAATACGCTCGATTGGAGCGAGATCGGAGTTATCAGGCGCCTTGCTTTCTTCATTGAGCGGATGTGGAACTTCGGGTGAAAGTTCCTTCATACGCTTTGATGGAGGTGGTGATTCCATCTGGAAAATGAGAGTTAATGGTCTAATGTTAGATGAACATGGCATTGAAACAATAAGTTGAATAAATATTGTTTTTAATTTCGAATATTTTTACAAAAAGGAGAATATACTGATAGTAGGTGCTGGAAACATGTGGATGGGTGTCGGAGTTACTAAGGAGGCATAAAAGTGGTCGTGCATGGAAAAACTAATTGTTTTCAGTGATAAAAGGCATTCAGTACGCACAAAGTGTATGCATGGGAGCCATCCTTACTCATCGAGACTGACAAATTACTCATATGTATCGCTGGTAATTAATTATTAGATTATACTTTAACGAGGACAGGCTCTACTTAGGGTAAAGAAGCTTGTAACGGCAAACGAAGACAGGAAAAGGCCCAACCTGATTGTTTGCTTGTTCCGGATGATCCATCGGGCGACGGGACTCGTAAAATCTGCAAAAATCGATTTATCAAAAGCAATTACGACAACTTCACGCGAAAGCGAGTGAAACATCGCGCTAACTGACTTCTCCCCTTTTACACGCCATTTATCGCTGTTTTCACTAGAAAAGTAAGTTGCAAACAGTGACAAGTTGTTGGGCGGGTCAGTCCCCTTCGATGAAGCACCGAAAGAAATCGAGAAAAGGAAAACAGGCCGATTTGTAGCTCAAAACTGGTCCAGTTCGCGAGCAGACACCCCGTTGTGCGACGCGTTGGGAAATACACCACGAGCACCTGTCTATTCTCCGGTCTTCGGTGTCATGCTGTGCCTCTCACCAGGTCATTGAGTCGAGAGGGAGAGCGGCCCCTCTCTCTCTCTCAGCCTAGGTCGTCGGTTGGTGAGTGTTCATCTCTCTCATACCAGCACCTGTCACTTCTGTCATAGTGTAATTGTATAGCGAGGGTCACTTCGACTCTTCCATGGCACAATAATTCCTCCTTAGTTTGTCTGAGTCTCTGATAAAGATGAGTACCGATCGCCGTAGTCATCATCATAAGCACGTTACCAAGGAGAGTTGGCCGGCCGTAAGGCGTCTATCCTAAGGCTTCATCTCTCTGATCGCTCCGTTCTGGGGTATCCACTCCTTTGTGCGGGGTGGGATGGGATCAGCAATTTCGAAAATGAAAACTAACAGGAACAAGTACGTGCGGAATCCGGAAGCACAGTAATGAGGGCACGATAAAGTCTTGCATGGACGTACCTGCGCACCTTGAGTGTTGCCGGACAGCGAAAAGTGAGGACGAAAAGTATGCCAAGACGCGAAGGCAGGAACAAATACATAATCATTCCTCTCTCCCGCTCCTCTCTCTCTTCCATTGTCTACCAATATCCCCTAGTCACACGACAAAGCCAATTATAGAATGAATATTTATCGTTGTTCGAATTATGCGGGTCTGATGAATAGGTTAAGGCAGGTTGATTATCAAGACGAAATTTGCCTGTTTTTGGCCAAACAAATAGAGATATTGTCGTGGTAGGAAGCTTCGATGTATTTCTTCTTCAGATCAGGTAGTTTCTGAAGCACATTCTGTATACACTTTAAGTGTTTGGTCGTTACCTCGATAATGCCGTTGAAGCACTCGGGCCTGATGTGTGCTTGGTTCCAGCAGTTGCGTAGCCCAATAGTCTCGCAGCTCTTGGCGAACAACTTGAGAATCACAGAACTCCAGTTCAGAGCATGAATACCGAAGAAATGCTCTGGTTGAGGGTCACTCCGACGAAGGGGAGCTTGGATGAGTAAAACGGATTTCACGAAATAGGACAAATCAGTTAGAAACATCTCTGAAATAATTCTGAGTTGGTTAAATCAACGACTAAGTGTACCAACCAGGTGCTGTCATCGTATTGGCGGTAAAATGGAACACAAGATGCTCAGCACGGTAGAAGAAAGCGGCATTTTCCAGGAATTTCCTGCAAGATTATAAATATTTTTAAGTTTAGTTATTCGCTGACTTACCCTGCATGGTCGTTCATAGTACATTCAATAGTAGCAAGAGTTTCGATGCTCCTTATTTTGGTGATTATGTCCCAGATTGCCTTGACCTCTTCTTCATTACGAAAGGCGCAGTCACGAATGGTCACTTTCGTAACTTTGATCCCCATACATTTTATGAATTCTTGGACTGGCACAATTCTTCCAAAATAGTCATAGGGTCCGGTCAAATTGAATGTGTAGATCTGTAAAGGGAAATGTGTCAATCTGCAGAAGAGCCAAGGATCTAAAATGATTCTAAGGGAATTATTATAAACATACTGGATCGCACTTCGCACTTTGGCTGATGGTCAAGTGTGGAGGCACTTCATTGCCAAATACATGTTTCAGCCGCAATGCGATGTATTTTGCATACGAAGAACGGACTTTGATCTCAACTTTCCTTAGGAAAGTTCCAGGTTGATTCTAAAGAGGTTGAATTGATAATTATTTAACATTCGCTCCTCACCGAAAAGAACACGAGCACATCATCTATGGCTCGTTGATTGCACGCGTGAGACACAAAACTGTCCACTCGTGCTTTGAGAGTACGGGATGACTGTAAGCGAATAGTTAATTATGACTACGGCTGTCCCAAAAGTTATTATTTCCCCTCTTTCCCTATGCCAAGTATTTCGTACCGCTGTTAGTCTGACGGGGTTTGCAATTGCTTTACAAGATAGGATAGGACAGGATGACCTATTCACTTAGTAGGGTTCCTACGCAGGACTTTCGGGACGATCAGGTCTCAAGGAGTGTTTGAAGGAGCCGAAAAACAATGGTCGGCGAAGGGGAACACCAAAGGGCTACATCTCTGTCTATCCAGAGCCAATGATTGATGAGGAGAACGACCACAGGCAAGTGTTTGCGAGCAGTAGTGACTAAGCAGCGATCCCTCTCGATCACACGAGATAGCACGCATAAGTGAGAGAGCCTTGTCCGATTCACCCGCAAAGGTCATCCGCAGCCAATAAGAGCCTAGCACCCACAATAAGAGGGAAAGCGCAAAGCATCTAAGCATTCACAAGAGTTTGGGGCATGCCGGGAAGATATTCTGGCTCCGGAACCGAAGCCAGTCCGAACTAAAGCCACTTCAACTACGTGAATCAGAGATAACACAGAAGCTAACCAAGAAAATCCGCTTCGCTTTCAGACATTGTTCACAGGCAGGGCATGCTTATGATACCGAACTTATTCTCAAGCAGCGCGTTCTATATGCATGTTCGTTGTCTTTCGCAAGCGCTTCTCAAGTAAATCGATAGGAGGACAGACAGACAGACAGACAGACACAAGGATGATGACTACAAGTGTGCTGAACTCACCAAAGCCAGCGCATCCACGCGCTCGGGGCAGAATTCGAGGATTTGAAAGGCGAGCTCGGACGGAAGTAGTTCGAGGGGGGAGAAAGTGCGAGAATCCGAAGGAAGTCGCTGAAGTTTGCAAAGCGAGGAAGATGCCATCCTTAAAATGGGAGTTTTCCATAAAAATGGAGGATCAGAGTAATCAAAATGAAAAAAATAGTGACAAGGACAACGTTCTAATGAAGCGAACGGAGAGGAGGGATAAGAAAATCAGGCAATGATAAGGAAGATAAGATAGGCTGACGATGAGATTAAGGGGCGGGAGATTTGATTTGAAAAGGACGCGTGTGTGGTCGATTACGGTAGCACGATGGCACGTTGCCAAAGGTGATCTCTGGCCGGTTCTGGAGATTGAGGGAAACCTTCTCGGAAATGATTTCTTCTCAAAACATGTGCAATAAAGAGATAATTTATTGTTCGAGTAATTGTTGTTGACATCACTACAAGTGATGACATCGGGCGTAAGTAAGCGAATACAAAGTAGGAAAGTGAGTGAGATGGTCATGATTTCGATTATTAGCACAATCACAGCACGACTTATTAAGGGAGACTAACTACGAAAAGCATCACGAATAAAGTCAGAATCAGTGTTGAGCTTGCAACAGAATCCTCGACAACGTTTCGAATCCTCGCTTCAAATGATCCGCACCGCCAGTCGGAATCGCATCCACTACACTCTTCACTACGGTAAACAATCGATCGATGGTGCTCGCTACTGCCTGACCGGCAGTTCCCTGAACATTGATTGATATAAGGGGCTAAAAGTTAGTTCCTGAACCCCATGGTCCTAATTGTTGAAGATCCTTCAATTTTTGTAAACTTATCAATTGCACTCGTTGGTTAGACGCTTCTCAAACTTTCAAAGTACTTCAAGGTTTCCGGAACTGTCTTTCATCCCTACTTATATGATAACTTCCTGTGGGAATGGGCGAACCTCGCTTTTCTTCATCTTCTCGACAGCATTCTTGATGTACTGATGAGTCAGCTCGAATCCGTCCTTTGTCTCTGTGGAATTGGCAGCACCCACAACAGCCTGGATACTCCTCCAGTCGATCTTCTCAGGAATCTGAACAAACCACTATAGAAGTATCCTGCTTTCACAATACCTAGACCTCTCAAGATTGATAAGGCATTGATTTTGTACGGAAAGTTCTTGTTCTACTAATATTCAGCAAGACTAATTGTGTACGGTCAATCTTCTCCGGTATCAAAATAACCCTCTCCTTGTCCGTTTACCCATTAGATTATGTCAGAAATGGTTCAACCACGATCATTTTGAGATCAGAATATGAATTATTGTACCTTCTCGATAACGATTCGCTTGTTTGGAGGGAGTCCCGTGACTCCACTAAATTCTGCTGGCTTCTTCGTCGGATCCGGCTTCCAGTTCAAGAATTTGTCGATTAGAATCGAATCAGGAATCGTTCGAGCACCGCTGAGCCAGTGGAACGGCCTCCATGGTTGTTCGATCTGAAATGGTGCGAATTGATCTGCGGAACCGGATCTCACGACCGGAACACCAGAGCCGGGTTGTGGCGGAGTGAATTATATCACCTACCTTTAGAAACTCGTCTGTTGTTCTCGATCGTTCAGTGGTTGTCGATGTTGAAGGAGGAAGAGCCGTCGATGTCGTGGTTGTTGACTCAGTGACTTCCGTAGTCTCAGTAATCTCAGTTTCCTCGATGGGCGCCGTCTCAGTGGTTGTTGTGGTAGTAGTTTTCGGGCGACGAACCTAGATTGGGAAGAGGTTGGGGGAAACTTCTTTCATTATCCTTATTATTATTCAAATCACTCTTCATACCTTGATTATCTTCTTCACCACTTTGATCTCCGGAGCTGGTCCTTCGGTGGTTGTAGTCGTCTCATTAACCTCTTCCTCATTCTCTTCCTCCTCCTTCTCAGTGGTCGTCACAGGTTCTTCGATCTCTTCGATGGGAGATTCAGTGATTGGTCGAGAGGTCGGGGGAGGCTGAAGGTGCAGAATTGCAGATGATTATACAGGACATCATGTGGCCAAATGAAGGTAATCATCGACTAAAAACACAAACCTTGGCAGTAGCAATCAGCTTGTTCCAAATCATCGTCACTCTGCCGAGTCTCGGAGGCGCCGTTCTCTTAGTGGTTGTGTAGCGAGGCTTGGCAGTGGTTGTGCGACCTCCTAAAATAACCAAATCTCCAGTTTTTCCCTCTATCGTTTAATATTGTCAGAGAAAACAAAATTGTTGTACCTCGAATCACAACTGGCGGTGCAGTACGAGTGGGAATCGTGAATGGTACGATCGAAGTTTTGAACCTGCAACAGCATCTCTTGCCCTCTTTCTATTTAATTTGTCCCTAGCTACTTTCTTTACTTCACTGGATACTACTCTCTCTGTTGTTTTTCGATTGAGGATGGAATGCTGTCACTCGATTCACTGACCATCTCGGTTTAACTGTTGAGCTTCTGTATCGCGAGTTGATGTAGATGGCGTGATTATGAATGGCCTTCTGATTGAGGATTGCGGCGTGTCGAAGTGCGGAGTCGACGGCATTGGAAGTGTGAGGAGTGTAGACATCACACTCGATCGGGAAGTCGTTCGCGAGCATTACCTGAACATTTTTACATTATTGATTGAATTAAACTAATTAAAACTGTTAAGTAATCAATAATCGATATTGTTTAATCACAAAATGAATTGAAATTGGTACAATCAGAAACCAAATTCATGCACCCTGACAACTGTCCAGGTTAGCTCACTACTCTGAAGATTAAGGATCCCAAATGAATTAAAAATACGAAATATCCAACCTGCTGCAACTGAGTATACAGCTTGCTTGCCGCGTCTCCGCACGTGTTCTTCACTCTTTCCACAGCACAAATAGCCCGATGACTCCGCTGGATTTTGTCGCGACAAGTGGCTGAGTAGGCAGGGCAGAGGGCTCTGGATAACGTAATGAGAGTCACTTTTGGAACTTTAAAAAAAAACTTTCTGAATCTGATTCTGAACCCGTGAACAAATCACGGCCTTCTGTGCCAAACAACATGATTGTGCCCCAGTTGGTGTCTTCTCACAAGTAAACAACTACATCATTCACGGAATTATTGGATTTTAATCGGTTCTGTCTAATCTATTCTTTAAATGCAGACTCACTTGCACGATGTCATCTTCTGTGCGTAGGGCGTGCTCGAGATGGGACAGGTGGAGGGAATGAAGGCGGACAGCGCACGCTGGATACACGCTGCACTTCTGAAACGTATTCATGCTGCATCTTGACTACACTTGATCTTAAAATTTCTCAACACCATTGTTTGATTATCTATGCACTGCAACGTGTTACAAAAGTCTTTAAATTTCAGAGAAGTGAGTCAATCCTCCTAAAAAAGTCAAGATTGAACGGAAAACTCAATCCTGGGAATTACTTGACCTTGTTTTGAAACATAAACCTCTCGCAAACTAGCTTCAATTGTCAATCTGTGTTCGCGTGACAACGAACAAATTGGAAGGAACGCTCCATTCTCTGTTTCCAATCTCTCCCCTCACTGTTTGCCCTGTTCGAAATGGCGTTCGTGCATGGAAAAGGCGCGCGATTCCAGATAGGAGAAGGAGGACAAGAAATCGAAAGTGTGTAATGAAATGCAACACCTTTCTAGTGTGCCAGACTGACATATTTCCCGATCGAGAGATCGACAAATGAGATAGAACAGGATGGATGCGGGGAAGATTTCGGGGAAAAGCACGTATTCTTTCGAGAAGAATCTTCAAAGGATCTCGCAAAGAGCTCAGAGCAAACACAAATTTTGATCTCTGCACTAGGCCATTCTCGTTTTTGCAAGATCTCTCGAAATCTAGAAAGCAGGAAGCAGATAATGTGGAGAGGATTCCTTGATCCAAGTTTCGACAATTTCTAATAACTAAGAGTCAAGCAAAACGTCAAAATGGTCTGTTCTAGGAAGGTTGGAGTAAACGTTCGTGAAAGTCGTCGTTCAGTTGTAAAACTACCTCGTCAAGGTCAATCTCTCCTCGTACACGGCCTTATCACACACGAAGTTGTACAGTCTCTTCGTCTTTGCAACTGCCGATCGGTCCTCTCTCGTTCCGCATTCCTCGATTTTACGCTCGAAGCAGGGCATCGCTGATTCGTAGATTCTGAATGGATCTAGCGTTGCTTTCACTCAACGAAAAAATAAGAGGACAGTCGAATCCTGATTTTTTTATGGAAATCCGTTTTTATGTTCATTATTCTAATTTTTTCGGTCATAAAAATGATCACTACATAGATACCGCTCGCTTCTAATTCATTGTTGGATAATCAAAGGGTTCTGAAGAAAAAAAAACGAATCACTCACATGCAGATCTCCAGCAACTTCGCATCCGAGGTCGCAGTCAGCAGAGACTCCAACATGTTCTGATTCACGGTCTGATTCGGTTGCAGCGGCAGCTTCTCAACGCAGCTGGAGATGTCGTTCAGGTCGCAGCAGCCCGACCGTCGCAGGAAGGCTATCGAGAGTAGCAGGAGGATCCGCATTGACCTGTACTATTGGGAGATTTAGGAACGTGGTGAATCAGCTAGTACACATGAGAAAAAGCGATAAGGGGACACTCGAATACTGATTTATATGGCAATTGATCGATGGATCATTCAAAGAGGTCAGAATTCGCTCAATTGACCCTCGTTGAACTCGAAACACCCTCGTCAAACAGAAAGAGGCGTCAACGAACACGATGAAAGACGAGAAGAGGGAGGGTAATTAATCGAAAGGAGTCTGAAGGGAACAAGAAGGATGGTCATTGTGTACACACATCAGAGGTCAAAGGGGAGAAGCGTCAATCGTCTTGCACGGATTGGAGGGAACACGAGATGTTTCAACATGGAAAACTGTTGAGAAAGCGCTCAAATGAAGGAATTGCAAGTGCAGTGCTTCATTCCAGAATGTATAGGTACGAAGTAATAGCGCGCTGAGCTCTACCAATGACGGAGCAGCTACCCAGCAAGCACTGAATCGCACAAAACAATGGTTGACACGAGGTTGGCTCCAAGAATAAGTCCGAGAGGGGGATCATACAGGACGGGGCGTGATAATCTCCTGCTCCGGCTGTTGTTCCATGCTTAGTGCGAGCAAAGAAATGGACGAGCCGATCACTCCGGTCACTTCATGAGTCGGGCAAACACCTCCTCTCTCCCTACATCGATGCACCCGCTTGAACAAACGTAGCACCTCGACCCGCCTTGGAACCATTGTTATTGGCGCTACTGAAAGACACCTTCTTTCAAGGAACAATTGGCGCCTTTCGAATTGGAACACGCACTAAGATGATGTGCAAGAGGATCTATTTTAAGCCAGTCTTTATGCCGAATAGTAGGATTTAATGGGTGCATAACATTATGATATGTGGAAACGAGGCGGGGAGACGACAAATACTCTAAAATATCGGGGGTTCTCTGTGAGAGATGCATATCGGGAGAGGTCACCCGGAGAGTGAACTGAATGGGAATGTAAGTCGAGTGGGGAGGCAAAAAGTACGGGAGTCTAGCCTAGATCTATGGGGACAAACCAGGGGATAAACAGAGATATGCTCGGGAGCAAAGGGTAAGCGGGAGGAGTTCGTTGGACGAATAGGGGTGAGAATGGGGGAGGCGGGAAGTGTCATGAAGCCGGCGGTTAGCGATACCCCGCCATTCCAGAGTGACATTGTGGGGAGGGAAATCTGAGATGAGTGGGGAGGAGAGGGGTGTTTCTCTTCGTCGGCACGGGGGCAAAAAAGGAGCGAACGGGGACGAAACGATGGGATTTGCACGAGTTGAACCGTAGATGGATGGGGGGAGAGGGTGGCACGGGGGTCAGAAAGGGGTTACTCGATACAGAGAGAGATCGCAACCGAGGGGGGAAAGTCGTTGTGGGTGTACATAAGGAATGACAGGAAAAGAAGCTCGCATTGCATGGGCGGGAAATTGATCGTTGTTGCTCAAATGGTACCGGAATCGGAAGGTGTGTGGAGAGGGGCAGGCGGGGGAGTGATTCGATGTATCTAAGGAGGTGCCTAGGGGGAACCACACCTGATTCAAACCACACTATTGAATTCCGTTTTTCATTTCATACCTCAGTCCCAAGCGGAGCAATCGACGTTGTGATAATAAAAAGTCGATTGCTCCACGAAAGACAGAGATATAAAAAAGCGGGAATTCGAACGTTAATATATTGAATCAGGTAGGGATGGGAGCTTTAAGGGGATTATCGTCTTCGCGAGGAGCAACAAATTATGTGTTTGAATGCGTTGCGGAATCGCTGGTCGAAGACCGTGTAGATGAGAGGGTTGAGGGAAGAGTTGATGCTGGAATGGGAACGAATTGTACACTGTTTGATTCGTTTCTACGATTAAAAGAACCGAAAAAGGTGCCAAATCTCCAAAACTGTAGAGGATATGGTTATCATTACAAAAAAACGAGAAAAGATGTCAAGAAACTCACTATCCAAGCCAAGTCGTGATAGACAGGAGCAGATTGGGGACGCAAGTATCGCCATTGAAGAGAATACACCACGAGTTGGTGAAGTGAAGCGTGAAGAAGGGAAGCCAGAAAGCGAGGAAAACCGCTGAAATTTAACTATTATCATCTAAATGTTTTGTTTGTTGATATTTCTGTTGTTTCTAAACATGATGCAAGGAAATCCGCAGAAAATCCCCAATATTTGTATTTTTTCTCTCTAAAAATAGTCCCCGGGAGTAGTAGACCTCCAATCCAGCGCCTCACCTAATCAAGTTAATCGTGTTAGTCCGAGTGAGTCTAAGAAAAGTTTCAGCCTCGGGCTAGAAAGTAGGGCCATCCCGGAAGTTTAGTCCAATCAACTGATGGAGGATGTGTTTTACTGCACGTTTTTTTGCAGGAAGTAGAATGGGTTCTGTCAAAGTACCGCAATTCCTCGATATTTCAAGGTTTTCTCTGGACTATGAGCTTCTTCAACGACCTTACCCAGCACAACAGCCAGCGTCACAGTCGCCTTGTGCTCCCTCCTCATCTGCTTGGTCGCCTTCTTGACCAACTGTCGTGAAGGACGTGCCTTCCAGCCACTCGTAACTCTGAATCGATCGAATTTATATATTTTCTTCTTCTCCTTTTTTGTTCGCACCAACTTGACCATTTAGGTTGCATGAGGACATACAGGATTTCTACCGAGGGGAAACGAATGCGAATTAACTTCCGACAATCATCAGATGATCAAAAAATCATCCAAAAATAGTTAATAAATGCGATTCACCTCTTCCACAGTTCATCCCGATACTTCTTGATCGACTTGGTCTTGCTGCAGTCCTCATCTGTCTTGTGCGAATACTCCTCGAGCATGGACATTTTGTGGTTGTTGTTCTCCGATTCTCCATTGACGGGCGTGGATGAGGAAGTGGCGACCGTTCGATGGACCTTGAATCACTCAATGAGTACGTTCTCTTCAGCATTCTTATCTTGCGGATACAATCACTCATCACTCTCGAAACACACATTCACTCATTGATCGAATCATTGATTCATCACTGTGAGAAAAAAAGTCACATCACACATCAAAAACTTCAAAAAGGACCACTCAAAATTGCAAGGCGAAAGTTAAAAGGAAGAAAGCAAGGCAGCACAGCACACCTTCGGCACCTCTAGACCAGTGGATGACTTCTGGATGGGGACGAGCTTCAACGGCATTCTGGCCTCCTCGAGACTGCAATTCTGCAGACTGGCTGTGGCTCCACGATGGGGAAGGGACCCATTGCGGTTGGAATCTGAAGTATTATTGAATTCTACTGTGATTAGATTCATCATCTCCATACTAAGGTAAGCATTGGGAGATACTCTTCCAGCA
>LS501153.1:267416-305462 GCA_900490845.1 Pristionchus japonicus | reverse complement strand
CATCACTCTCTGCTCCCTCGACTAGCTGTCGTAATCCTGATTTCAATCCCCTTCTCGTCTGCACTTGGCAGGAGAAGAGACTGGAGATGACTCTCCTCGTTTTGCGTGCTCTCTCGTCTCTCTGACAACTTAGAGAGGGAACAAACGAAGCGAAGCCATCCCTAGAAGAGAAAAGGCAATCACTCCCGTCTGCCCAACTTCATTTCGTGTTCTTTTCCGGAAGAAGAAGAAGAAGAGTAGGAGATGGGTATGATAGAGTGGGCCTATCCGATTAGAGGTATTGCCTCGTCTAATCGACTCCCCTCCCCCTGTCCCGAGTTGTCATCGTACATATGGAAGGAACTAAAGCTTTAAGTTGTTTCTGTGCTCTGATGAGACCCCTGCCTACCAGCTGACAAAAGTTGTGCAACCGCAGCCGAAAATGTGTGAGAGGGGCCCTAATCTGGGCAGTTCTAACCGAGTTAGCGAAGCCGCGTGGAGAAGAAAACCACACGACGACTAAGGTCACGAGATAAAGTGATGAGAGACGAATCCTAGACCCAAATTGCCCAAAAAATAGTGCCACCAACACTATTTGATTGCCTAAACGAACAAAAAGAGAGAATAACTGACAACTTCGCTTCATTGGAGTCGACTTTGCACTCTCGACGAGTGGCCTCGAGTTATCGGCATCTTCATTGAGAAGCGTTGTCTGAATATACTTAATTAATTAAAATATAATTAATTAATTAATAATCTAACCTTTCTGAGCCTCTTGCTCTCCTTCCTCCGCCTTCCTTCCTCTTTTCTCTCCGGGGAAGTCGTTCTCTCCCTCTCTTCCTCATCGAGATCATTGTTGACGGAGGATCGTCGAGAGATGGAATCGATGAAGGGAAAGAGTTCTTGGAGGTGCTCGCCGAAGGATCGAAAAATCGTGAAATTAAGATTTTCTCTCAAAAGTAACGTTCTTTCTTTTTTATTGAAGATGAGTTGCTAGGACGTTCTCAAATATAGTCCATCCCTCTTTAGTAGTTCTCTAAAAAAGTTCATTTTCGTCCTGAAGTGATAGTGCTCGAGGATTAGTGCCCCATCGAAATGAATTCCAGAATTCTCCGAACTGGTCCCTCGAAGTTCTAAGTTCCCTTTCTTGTTGTGTTTTCCCTCCATTCCCCGGTTCGTCTTGAAAACCATCAATGGAGTCCTGCGTTCATTTCCCTTCTCGTGATTTCGAAGGGTGAGAATGGCAGCGGCCCTCTTTTTCCGCTTTTCCATCTATTTTTCCTGGCCTTTCTCCTGACTGGACGTTCACTAGACAGATTCGGCCCTCATTCATTCCGCAAGAATGACGAGGATGATGGGCCGAATGATAGCGGGGCTTTATATAGATGGGGAAGAGACAGAGGAAGAAGAAAAGGAAGAATTCGCATTGTTGCAGAGGAACCCAAACAATCCCCGCGAAATCCCTCGGCTATTTCCCCTCTCTCTCCCCCTCCAATAATATTTGCTCATGTACTTCGCTCCGTTCGTACAAATTAATAAAATCCCAGACCGAAAGCGTCGAAATGAGACCGAAATGATGTAGTAGTTTCTTCCCACTATAGAAGGCTCTAGGCAGGAAGAGTGAGCTAGAGACTGGGGGAAGGAAGAGACACTACGATGATGAGTAGAGGGATGAGTACTAGCGCACGTAGTAGACGAGCGTTGACCATCGGCACTCTTTTCTCGCTAGAGAACTCGAAGAGACTCAGACATCTCTGATATTTTGGGCACCGTTGCCCTCATCCATATGAAGTTCCGCTGAGGGTTCAGCCCTGGTATCTCTCTCCGTTCTCATTTTCGCGATCTTTGGAGCTTACACTCAAAAGCAACGAAGAACCCCTCTAGAACGACTGAGAAATGCAGACGACAACCTTCCAGTTGAAGTATCTTTTACAACCTAGTCGGCAAACTAGAATGTATCTACGTACCGATAAACATCTCCAAAGTCGATTCGATCACTAGAAAGATCGTCGTCGTTCTCCAACTGTTGCTCGTCCTCATTGACAGGAATCGTCGAAGGGTCGGAGCTTTTTCGAGTGTCGTCTCTCTGCAGAGATCAAAGATCAAACTGTGCTAAGCTCCATAAAAAAATGTGGAAACCTGATAAATTGCTCCCAGAAAACTAGCAATAGTGCTTGAAATCTCTAAAAAATCGACTAATCCTTGCCAAATGCTATCATGGACTTACCTCGCTCTTCTTGAGCAACTCCTCTGCTTCATCGGCCTCTTCTCCCATTCCTGCAGGTGGAGGAGAGGCGGGAGAGGGGACGGGCACGGTGACGGCTGGGAGCTGCAAGCCATTCGTCGTTAAGATCTCTTGCGGGGCGGTTTGAATAGTAGCCAGAAGAATCACTCACCTGCAGTGGCGGCGTCAGCCGTAGCGGCCCATTCATTGAGGATGAAGTATGATCGTCCGATGACTCAGACAACGTGGGAAAAGAGGATGTCTGAAGCAAGATCTTTGATCATTTGGTCTCTTGATCGTGTAATCGAGACGCATTCGTTCTTTGACCACTTCCTAATCGGGATCTAGTCCCCCTCTTCCAATTCCGCATCGCAATGTGTGTGTGTTTCTCTTCCTTGTCCATTCCTTGGCCTATCTCTTCCCCCTCCTCCACCTCCCTTTCTTCCAGTCTTTTTGCGGGTGCTGAAAGCCGATACTAATGACATTAAGGAGGGGGCGCCCGTACAAAGATATCCCGGGCTGGCTGACTCTACTCAGTTCACGTCTCTCTCACTCTGTCTGATCGACGAGAGAGTGTGCAGAATGAGGAGAGTGCTAGAATCTGACTAAGATATCTGGGACAAGTCGACACGAGTCAAACCCAATTGGGAGGGTGTCAACCACAGGGCTGTGAGGTCTCTTTCTGATGATGTCAGATGTCTGATAGGGACAGAGCTCTAAGGTCAGTGAACAAAGTTCACTCTACAGTTCAATAAGGCGACGAACAAAGACCTTGAAAAATTACCTGAAAGCTGATCTCCAGCAGAATTTGGTCGGTTCGATTCTTGAAGTGGCGTCCCATTTGGGAGGCGAATCGTGCACCTCCCAGCAGGGCGGACGATATTCGTTCGTTCTCCATTTTGGTCGCTTTTCGTTGTGATCTGAAGGAAATTTTGGTTACAATTGATCGGTGTTGAGAAAAAACTGGGTCAAGGAGTCTAAGTGATCGTAAAAAAAGATTTTGAAAGAGAAAAAGGAGTTTGAGAAGCCGGAAACTGACCTCGCCCTTTCTCTCTGTTTCAACCGCTTGAAGATGATCGTGTAGAGGACGATCATTCCAGCGCATGGAATGAAGAAGGAGAGGAGAGAAGAGCCGATGTTGAAATATGGATTGGCAAGTTCGCAATCCTGAAAGGTTCCAATTTTTAAGGCAATCGATGACATTCTGGAGAATTTGGACCTCCCAGACCCCTCTTCACTACCAATCTTTCCGAAATCCCCCACTCTTCTCTTCCTCCTCTCTTCTCAACACAAATTCGTTCTCCGCTCCGGGATGCACTGTACTTTTGATGAGTTTCGCCAATTTGGCCTCTCTGCATTGGTTTACGAAGCCTCTCCCGGTCCCCATTCTCTTTCTCGATGCTCCTCTTTCTACTAGAGAGAGGGGTACTCGGATCTCAAAAACAACAACTGGACGGTATCATGAGGGAAACAGAAGCAGTGGCTTCCACCGTCTCTTACTCTCGTATTGTCTCTCTTCTCTCGACTTCTACCTCTTCCCCTCTCCCATATATGTGCCGCGCTGATATGAGAAGGAAACCCCTCTCTTTCTCTGGTTACGATCTGACATCACAAGAAAACGTACAGAAGAGGAGTGAGGAGACTATAGATATCCGTATTATTTCACCATCGGCATAAACATCATCTATCATAATTATTTGAATAGCCCATAGAAAACTCTTGTTCTTGGGAATGGACTCTTCACTTGTAAGTTCACTAAGCAAAGAAGTGAACACATTTCTCACCCCTGGCTTTGCGTTCGCATCCTGATTCAGTCCGAATAGGATTGGCAGTCCGATTGCTATGGATAGTCCCCAGACAATCGAGATTGAGATGAGTGCACGACTGCTTCGCATCCCGTGCTGAGCGTAAATGATGGGATGAGAGATCGCCATGAACCTGAGAATTACGTCATTACTACTCAATTTTCTACGGTTTTACGGGTCAGATGTCATAGTTTTGATCCCTGCTTCAAAATCATCTAGTACTCGCGTTCCCATCCCGCACTCCCAACTTCCTCCTCCCATCAACTGGTGATTGAGCGATCGTAAGCCCCTATCTCGGCCTATTTTCGATCACTCAGATGCCTTCTGGAGACGTCAATGCCATCAAACCCGTCGCCTCCATTGATGACTCCAATCCCCCTCATCAAAGTATCGTTGCGCGTAATCCACTGCTCATTTCTAGTAATCTCCTTTCTGTCTCTTTTTTTCTTCGGAGGGAACAAGTCTATGGCGTTGTGTTCAGGTTACCTGTTGCTTTCTTTCCCAATTAGACTAAGTTTCAACTTTCCTTCCCTTCTGGCCATGCACCATAGACTCTCCTCTCCCGCAGTTCCTCCTAGACGTCTACAGATTTATGTGTTCTTGTGACTACCCCTCTTCCTTCTCCCCCATCATCCCATATCCGTTGCCTCTCAGCCCCATTTACCGCAGATGGGCCAAGAACAGCGAGAGCTCTCATCCGGAGAGAGGGAGAACTCTCGGTCGGACGAAAACGGGAAGAAGAACGAAAAGCAAAAGAGAGAGACCGAAAAAGCGGCCGGGCCTTGAAGACAAATGATCGACAATCGAGGCGCATTTACGGGCCAGAAAGAACACTCGAAAGAAGCAAAGACTGATTGTCGAAACATGTGCAAGAACCTTGCAGCTTGGAGAATAAATGCCCGCATTTATCAAGATTGAGAACGCTAGATAACGCTCCATTCCACTCTGTATGCTAAGCAGGGTATCCAGGAAATGAGAGCGTCTTCTAACATCAAAAGGCTTACTTATTGCCATAAATCACGATAAAAATCAGCGCCTGACACAAGGAGGAAATGCTTAGGCAGAGAAGGATACTGTAGAGGATGCATAGACAAAGATGAAATCCGATGATTGTGTGAAGGAATGAAATGTAAGGTGGATCTAATTGTCAAAATGACGCAAAACTTGGTTACTGATAGAAGAAGGATAGACATACTCTGACAAGAAAAGAATCTTCCCAAAGAAACGCGGATTGAGTCTTACCTGTCCAATGAGATGGCGAGTAGATTGAGGATAGATGCTGTACTACACATAACATCGGATGCCAGGTAGAGATTGCACACGAACGGGCCCAGCCCCCATGTGAAGTCGTTCACCTGAGTGGGAAGAATGATTTCCAAAGAAGACTCATTTTTGAGAAATTTCCTCAGTCTTTTCAATTAGAAATAGAGTTTTTCTAGATTTTTTTCATTTATTTCTTCCATTTTTTCTAGAGCACTTGAACATGCTATTTTTTGGTCCAGCAAGGGTCAACTCCAAATTAGTTCTCAGCAACCTCCTCACATAACTTCGTTTTCCTGCCGGAAGTTTTCCGCATTCTTTTTTTTTTGTTTTCTGCATTTCTCATCCTGACTTCCATTACTGATCATCCCCACCCTATCGCCGAAACTCTCTTCCTCAGCCCACCCAATCCCCTTTCTTCTTCTCATTCACCGTCTGGCAGATTGCCTTCCCCCTCCTTCAATCTGCTACGGGAGCCCCGAGTTTCGCCCATTTGGCCTGCTCGACCCTTCCGGATTCTCAGGGGAATCTAGCCGAAAAGGAGAGGAGCGGAGTTGACTCCCCCCCTCTTCTCTAGTGTTCCTCTCCCATCCTCTCCCTCTCACTGGTCTGATTAATGAACGTGCGCATCGGATGAGTGCTGAAACAGCAGAAGAAGACTAAAGAGAGAGAGGCCTGATCCGGCCCCCGGGGAACGGGAAACCACCCGACCTCTAACGAATCATTAATCATCATGTTTGCATAGTAGATGCGAATTCGTCAGCAATCGTGCTGGAAACTCTCCTCCCTTGTCTGAGCTGGTCCCCCTTGGCCTGTGGATTCTAACATGGTTTGTGGCGTCTCTCTGGTGTAATTGGTGCGCTTTGCCATCGGTTTTCGGCAATTTCGAGTTTAAAACAGCCCAAAAAGGGCAAATCAGGAAATTGGTTATTTTCTCGGGATCTTTTTGCTATCAATCAGGCAAATTGAATCTCGAGATATTTCACGTGAATAATGGCTAGATTTCACTTTGGATGATGAAATCCCTTCGAAATGCTCCAAAAACTGAGAATAATATACCTGGAAGTAGATTCCAAACGACATGACGAAGAGTGCGACCTGAAATTACGCAGATTTGAGGTGATTCGACGACCCGATTCGCCCTTTTTCTTCAGATTTCGTCTGATTCTCTTTATCTCCTGTGCACTATCGCCCCGTCTCATCTATGAGAGCACATGAAGACTCAGACACTCACAGCTGATGCACATCACTGATATGATTAGTCGTCTTTCCTTCTCTCTCGTGTTTCTCTTTGCATTCAGAAATAGCGCACACCTACACAGATTGGAGGGTTCCGAAGTTCTCATGAATCCTAATCCCCACACCTCGCCCCTGACTACTACTAATCCTGCTGTTTCTTTTCTCTCCTTCATTCATAGACGCCGTCTGGATGGGGAAGGGAGAGGGGGCGAAAAGAGAGACAAAAGAAGCGCAAGCGTGCACGACTCAATGAATGGCCGCCACTACGAAATAACTCGGGCCGGCGAAATGAGTTTTCGAAAGGCGCGCGAAATATCGTGATTGGCGGGCCACTCATCAAGGGGAAGTGACGCAACTGCAAGGGCTGCAAAATCGTAAGATGGGTGTTCTGGGGTCTTAGCGCGAATATCAAAGATTGTTAATAGTAGAGGGCTTGATAATGTCGAAAGCTGCGTTCCCCAACCGACCAGAGTGCTCTCGTCTTTGAGACGCCTGCTTTCTAGCCTCTACTCTCGCCTGGGAGTTACACACTGCATTAACGAGCCATTACGCAAAGACGCCTAGAGGTAGGGGAGCCTGGTTCCGACACATTTTGCTGATCGTTGTAGATCACGGGAGAGGTAAACAGCAAGTGGAGTAGAGGAGAGATGAGAGGATGGGAATCGACAGGTAGATCAGAAGCAACCACTCACCAGCAAATCCGACACGGCGAGTGAGACGATGAGTAGATTGGTCACCGTTTGCAACGATCTGCAACATATTTCGACTACTTTTCTCATATTTACATTCCTGATGGGCGCCCGGGGGCTCTTTGAGGGGTCATCTCCTTTTGGAGTAGGAATGCTTCGAGTTTCTTCATTTCGCGCACTCTTTCGCCTCTTGGACCAGCAAAAGATTGTGCAAAACGAAGAGGGAAGCGGCCAGCAGCCAAAGGGAAAGGAAGAAGAGCGGGGGAGAGGGGATATTATTGGTCCCTAGTCCCTCTTTCTCTTCATCGCCTCTTCTGTCGTTGTCGTAAGCATGCCGAATCTGTGGCCCCGACGAGAATGGAATGAATCCCTCTCTCTTCCTTCTTTCTCTTCCCTGTCTGACTCTCCCACACTCTTTCTGATCAGCAAGATGGCAAAATTGTTAGAATCAGGTAACTATCATAAAAAAAAACTCTGCAAAAATGTTCAAAACTTTGCAGTTCCGTGCAGAAAAGGTTCCCTAATCCAGACGAATCGGAAGGTGGGGAGGATGAATCGTTTTGAAACGAGCAAGAGAGAGAGAAGCTCATGCACTATCAGTGACGAATGCGAGTCCATTATGTTCCGAATCCCTTTTCTTTGTCTCTCTTGATTATGCATGCCCTCTCGCTTTTCTGACTGCCGAGATAGTGTGGAAAATGGAGAGAGCGCCTGCCGTTTTATGCCCTGCTCTTTCTCTTCTCCACACAAATCACAGCGGGGATCAGCGCTACTTCCTACTTCGACACTCTCTTCATTCCGCGTGTTCTCTCACTCTTGATGAACTCCGAGAATGAATGAGAAATGGAGAAAGCAACTCCTCCTTCTGGGGCGAGCACGCAAAGTGCGGTGATCAAAGAGAGTAGAGTCTGGGCAGAACGCAACAATAACATGCATGATCATAGAAGTTTTTTTCTCGCGTTTTTCTCTTCGATTTCGCACGTTTTCGCATCGCTTCAGCGAGAAAGCAAGCACTAGAAGTTATCACTCTCTTCAGTTCACACACTCTCTCGTTAGAAACTCGTAGAGACAACGATCTCTTCATTTCGCATGCTCTCTCTCCAACTGGCGAGAGAGCGTGCGAATCGAGGAGAGCAGGGGAGAGATCTTACCTCTCCTTCCACACGGCGATCATCACGAGCGCATTTCCGAAAATGGCGAGGATGGGGACGGTCGGAAGGACCATGGAGAGGATGTCGCGCCATGACGAGCCGGGCATGGCTGAGGAGATTTAGAGCTAATGCATCAATCGGAGGTCTTTTCGTAATCTGGACCAGGCATAAAAGGAGAAAGATAGAAGTGAAACAAGGGAGAAGAAACTATCAAGAGATGAGATGAAAATTTGGAAAACAAATTCAGAGGATGATGGGAAGCAAGACAGAGATGGACATCAGTGATCTTTAAGAGAGAGTAGGAGAAGAAAATGATGAATTGTGGAAGTTGAAAAGCATGAGAATCTAGAGAAGCGGAAATATTTTATTTGATAAGCACTGGGATTCGTTGATAAGATAATAATGAAGAAAAACAATTTACTAGTGAGTTGGAAATCAGAAGGAAATTCATGGAAATGATTGAATATTGACGCTTTGAACATGTGTGCAAGCGTGAGAATCAATCTATTGTGTGATAAATTGGAAGAATCGAGAATCGAATCATCAGATACGCATGGAAATGCGATAGAAGCAATCAAAAGTCAAAAAATCACAATAAGAAATCGAGAAGGAAACCAGGCCGACTTCGACTCTCGCTCTCACGGGCGGACGAACGGCTGGAGAGATTAGAGGAATCCAAAATTGGAGAAAAGAGAGAATATCCACGAAATGAAGGAGGGAAACGAGGCAGATTCGCGGGCCTAATCTCAACGAATTGAGCCACAGAGGACGGCCGACCCTCTGAATACCTCCAAAGGAGATAGGGGGAGGATGGGTCTAGAGGAGGAGGAAGGAGGAGGGGGCAGGGCGAGGGGAGGGAGGACAGAGGGAGAGGCAGGCCACGCCCCCTGCTGCTGCGGCTGCTTGGAATGCACTAGGAGCGATCGAATCACAGATCCGTATCTGGTTAGTAGTGAGATAGAGATGATATAACAAAGCAATTCCCATTAATTCCTACCACTTCACACCGTGTGGGTAAACTACTGTGGGAGTGTGAGGGGGAGAGGAACGATCACTGGCGATTCGATACCATGAGCATGAGAATTGTTGGCTACTGGAAAGCGTGGTAACTACTAGCTCGAAACAAGCGCTGAAACGTTGATTGGTGCATAAAACGCTGCGGAATGGGTGTGAATCGTGATGGGAAAGTGGAGGATTCAATGAAAGAGTAGTGGAAATGCCGGAATGCGGGATCCCGTTTGCACAACAGTGTGTGATGTTCCTTGTAATGTGATGCGAGTGGAGGAACAAGTGAGAGGGTGTGTGTTGACATTCATCCGACTCGAGAGGAGAAACAACGAGGGAGAGAGGAGTCTGCGACTTGATAAGTCTGGGTTCATGAGCGGTGAAGTCTCCCACCTGATCTTTAAGTCTACGATGACAGATCGGGACATCTTAGAAAATTTCCCCCTGACACCCACGACAGAATGAAGAATGAAGAGAGTCACAATATTTAAGAACTGCATAGTGAACGAGAAGAAGCGCTCAAGAAATGGATTTTTCCTACGTAAACCATACATTGTCATACCTATTTTCCGTCAGATGACGAGAATACGAGGCTAAATAGGCATAGAGTATGCAGGATAAGGAGAGTTTGATCATTACGGAACTGGAGCTACTAGGGAGAATGACGGCCCGCCTCTCACCATTTCCCACTGTCTCTCGCCGGCTAGATAAGACGAGATAGTGTGTGAAACGAGGAGAGCTTTCTTGTGCAGTTCGAGTAATTTGTTCCCATCGACGGCAACATTGTAGCGCGTGAGCGTGCAATGCATTCTAAAGGCGGGCAGGCCGGCTGATTGAGAAGAGGGGGGAGAAGTGGGAGGGAGTAGGTGAACTTGTTCCACAGATGAAGAGATGATCAGCGCGAGTTCTAACTAACAAGATATAACTAAGAAGAAGATTCTGTATTCAGTGAATGGTTCAGTGAATACAGTAATGATGTGGGGAACTCATCAAAGACCGGCACGTATCGTCAGTTAATGAACGATATTGATGCGAATCAGAACGGTATTCAGTCCGAGAACATCACACAGTAGAAAAGGAGCAGCTACACTTTTGATATAATGGAACGATGAGAAAGGACGAAATCACTTCGACTATCTTCATTTTTCATGCTCTCTAGCCTTCTTTGACCAACGAAAGAGTGGAAAAGAATCAAATCAAGCGGAGGAAGCAAAGCGAAAGTGATGCGATTCGGATGGCTTTCAAGTGTTCGATCAGCGAGAAAGAAGTGGGGGGAAAACGGGGAGGAGATAAAAGAAGAAGGTGGAAAGAGAGGAATCGGGGCGGGAATGAACATGATATATCAAAGCCGAGAGAGAAGTGTATGACGTTCAGCTGCCCAGAAACTTCGCCTCCCTCCCCGTCAAGAATCGTGTGTATGTTTTATTAGATGTGGCCAATCAATCACGGGGAACTCTCGACTTGTCAGATGCTGGGAAGGAGGAGGAAGACAAGAGGTAGTAGATCGAGAGGAGGATGACGGGCGGAATTAGAGGAGGAAGAGGAACAACAGGGGGATGTAGCAAGCACATCGGAACGAGGGAGAGGGAGGGGGAGGGGGGAGGGGGAGAGAGAGAGAGGGAAGGAGCTGGAGGGGCTACATCTGTTGGATCTGCAAATATACTGCACGCCCATTCAAGTTTGGGAATGTTCCTCCCTTTCCGTCGGAAAACAAGCACTGTTATGGATTCAAAGCCACGTCAGGGGAATCCATACGGTCTAGGTCAGTGGGACTGACCTATGTGCTTCCTTCTTCTTCTCTTCCTCCTTCCTTCTCTTCCTCTATTCCCTTTCATCACTGTCTCTCCTTTATCTCATAGAATCTCGTAACAGACACTCGCACGCAATTGAAATTGGCAATCCGGAAACGTTTCGGGGCTCAGACACGGGTTCGCAGTCTGGATCAACATTCCGATGGTATCGAAAGAGTGTCAATGAAATGTCAATGACGTCAAATTTAGATGTGTTCGCCAGGTATTCACCACTGGGAAACACGACTGATTTCTAGTGTCGCTCCATTTTTCTCAATCGAAGACGCTATGAATAGCATCGCTGACTATTAGCATCAATTCATCGGCCAAATATATAGATTCATACATGTTTCGTGAATAACTAAGGGCTGCCAAATAAATCTGTACAACAATAGGCATAAATAAGCAGAGGTGCGTGCGATTGATGGTTGAAGAAAGGGGGAATGTGGAATGGAGAGAAAGAATTGAATGCAGAAGGGAAACGAAGACCATGAATCAAAGACGGGAGAACCGGACCTGTGTAGGGGCCGAATTATAGGCCAGTAAAATGAGATGGGACTGGGGATGAACGGAATGGGTTTTGTCTGGATACGGGCGGAATGTGAATGGAGCCATCCGGAAGAGGACTCTCGGACGTGCACTAATAAAGGGGGAAATGGGGGAAGAAGAAGAAAGGACAAGGCTGGGGGTTACTTGGCGCCTAGAGTAGATAAGAGGGGGCGGAGCTTAGAGAATGGCAAGCCCATTCTCAGAAGTGGTGATCTGCTGAGGAGAGGGGTCATCGGTGATGGCCGATTCGACAACCGCTGGCACGTCTACCGTCTTAGACGACTGAAAATCGATATTTTGAAATTTCGAAATTTGAATTTCTCTCGTTTTCTGCATTCGATAGCCTCTCAAAACCTGAGAACGCACTGCATCTGACATTCAGAAAATATTTTGGCCGATTCGGATTCGGATTTTAGTAGTAACGGCGAAGATTCTTGGGCCTTTTCGCTCATCGGATCGAGCGAATGAACCTGTCAGATGCAGGGTCGCTTTGCTCAATTCAGCCTACGCATTGGGAATGAAAACACGGATTGTGCTGCGCATGAAAGATGTTACGTGCAGTGGAGCTTATAGTCGGAATCTCTTTGTCTACCACACACTCTAGCTCTGTCTCAACGCAAAAAGAGTACTAGCAATGATGAAATCCGTCCCATTGCCCTCGCAAGTTAACTGCCCGAGACCTAACGCGAGTCATTTTCGTACTGCACTAACGACGAAGGAAAAGGCGGGCAATAAATCTCTGCCGAACGCGCAAATGTATCCGTTTCCCGGAATAGAGCTCACTGCGAAATGTGCAAGAAACTACTGGTGTCGCTCAGATTTCGAATCTGGAGCTAAAGCGCGAGCAAGTGCTCCGATAATAAGCAAAAGATGCAGCATTGCAGATTCGTCTATTACATAATCAGCTAACAGGTAAAGTTTAGTCTGTTTATAAGAACATTGGGGATACTGTAATAAGAGATATATTTCAATAATCTCCCACCCTTCTGAATGCCCTCGTCAGCGATGTCCTTCTGAGCGTCGTCCTCAACGAGAGTTGGCCTCTCGTCAGAGCGGCCAGACGATCTCTCTCGTGTGGATCCTCGTCAGGGAAGGAGACCTGGGGAGGAGAAAATTCATGAATCGTCACCATCTCTTCATTTGCAAAGCTAGTCTGCAGTGAGAGTTCGTCTTAGAAAACTGATGAAAGCATGCAATAGCTTCTTGAAGATCAATTCAGGATTGTCGTGCTCACCTGACGTCCGACTTTTCTTTTCGGCGCTGAGTTATTGTTGATGACCGTCGATGGAGGGCCATCGCAAGGAAGAGGAAGGAGGAGAGTGGAGGAGTTGGCCGTACTGAAACTACTGAATACATTATGCACAGTCAATAGTACAATAGTACGATAGCGCAGTAGTACAATAGTTATCAGTAGTAGAGATTTAAAAGTTCCCACTCTGAATGCTCTACTTCATCATCTACTGTTCTGAAATCTCTCGGAAACTATACGAATCTTACAAATCCAGTATATGAAAAAATCAAATCTAAGGATATGTCACTCCTCCGGAATCTACCGTAGTCTAAAGGTCTCTATAGATTCGGAGGTAACCGAGAGTGTCCTTACCGTATCTCGACTCTATCCATGAATGCATCGCTCGCTTTCGCCAGTAATCCCCTCCTGGCTGCACTCTGCTTCCTCTTGGCCTCGAATGTCTCCACATCGACGAGTATGAGCGAGTATCGCTTCCCGCCGTGGAACGTTGCTTGAGCCTGGAGAAAAGAGCTAAGCAATGATCAGAATGATTGGCCAAGAAAAGAAGGGTCGTTCGATCTGTTCGGCACAAATCCGAAGTCAGTCCAACGACTTTGGTGCATTGTAACAAAAACGCCAGCTAAATACGAAGCGTGCACGATAAATAAATCGTGGTTCAAGCAAAAATTTATAAAGCTAAAGCATCATTCGGCGAAAATTTTAACCAAATGTTGCTATGTGCACGCTAGGCACACGGGCGGGTCGTGATTGGAGAAAGGATCAAAAATCAATAAATCTGCTCCAATCACGATCTGAATTCCATGCAGCATCTACGTGTGAAACGATCTGAGCCCACCTCATCTCTAGGAAGGATACGCTGGAAAGAGAGGGGGTGAGTGAGTGAGGGAAACACTGCACGACGACTACTGTAATCCATACTACCGTATACCTGAGCGACGAAGAGCAATCGAGAAGTGAACAATTGTCGGGCGGTGAGACGGAACTGTTCGGACATGGAACAGTAGATGAAGAATTGGATGGGGGAGGAGATGATGATGGCAAGCGTTCTAGAAATGGAGATTTTTTTTAAGTGTTGGCCTGGAGGCCGAGAACTCCGTGACCAATCTGTTCAGGCTCCTAGGGTACTTCTAAAATCTGAAGGTGAAGCTACTATCAGCTGTTGGAGGGTCACATAAGTAAGGCCGGGAGACCTACGTAGCCCCAGCAGGCGAAGCCTTTTAGGTGAAGGTAGAGATAAAGGCCCTTCTTCGAGACTGTTCTGAGAAAACTTCTAGGCCAGAATCACACCTAGGGTACGTCTAAAACGGGAAGGTGCAGCGCTAATTGCATTGTCACTTCCTCTTGTGTGGATGCCCACCCACTTCCCTGTTTGGAATATGCACAGATACATGGGTTCTCTTCCTCCTCCTCAGTCTCAATGGCCCGGCTCTCTTCATTTCTACATGTCCTATCGCTGCGTCTGCCTAGCTAGTGATTCACTGAATTGAATAGACCATAGTCTCCTCTCTTCTTTGGGCCTTGGTTCCTCAGTAGGAGAGGGTTGAGACACGCGGATTTGAGTGGTCCGTCGACTAATGTTATTCGAGTCGTTAATTAAGGGAGGAGGAGAGAGGGAAGTACGTCTATGGAGCACCCACCCCACTTCCAGACTATTCTCAGATAGCGTCATGTGGGTCAGGGATCTGAGCTGGATCTACTTCGCATTTGCTGGTCGGATACATTTTGATAGATCAATTTCTGCGATGCAATAGGAGACAAATTGTCTCTCGTCATATGGGTCGGGGATCTGATCTACCTTTTTGATGCTTCAACACTCATTCATCCAGTGAAACAACACAATAAGAGACAAATTGTCTCGCAATCTCTTCGCATATCTATCCCATATTCTGCAGAAACATGCAATACGTGAGCATCTTCTCTCAGAGCAGCTGACTCTGTTCATCCCGCACTCTAGCGGGTTAGAGAGGTCTAGAGTACTCGGGAAATGAAGAGATCCCTAAAATTGCTCCCTCTCACGTCACAATTCAGGCCTTATCTGCAGGTCTAAAGAGCACAGACTTGTCTCTCCTCTGCTCATTTCGCTCCCTCGGGAGGTCGTTGATTCGACCTCTGCGGCCTCTCTCAATCTCTCACGTCAGTGTTCTATCGAAGATGCATTCCTCCTGCTTTGTCGCTTGCTAAGAGGGGTTGATCTACTTGAAAAGGGGTCATAAATCCAAAATATATTCTAGAAATTAAATATCCCTGTTTTTTTGTCAATAATACCTGATTTTGTGGGGATTTTTTGAAAAATTTAGAAGAAAGGTAGAAAATGTGAAAAAGTAGTGACTGAGAAATGAAGAAATGAGCTGAAGCAGAAAATTAATACCTGAGAATGATGAATCTGTTGATGAGATCGACGTGGACTACACTGTTCGGGATGGGGATGAAGTAGTCGACGAGTTGGTACAAGTAGAGGAGACCGGCCGGGATCTTCAATTACATCATTTACTAAAAGTACTAAAAAAAAGTAAAGTTAAAGTTAAAAAAAGTAAAAAAAAGTAAAAATACTAAAAGCATAGTTATCTGCAATGGAGAGAGTAGAAGTTTTTGAGGTCGAAAAGATAAAAAGCTTGAAACAAAAGCAGAAGAAATGGAGTAGTACGTAGGAAAGTAGTAACCGAACCTCCAGTAGAAAGTACACAGAGCAGATGAGAGACAGCATTCGATTCGTTGCGTACATACTCCTCCCGCTCGATGTCGCGCTGCATCGAGGAGAGACGGAACCTAGAATGAGAGTTTCTTTATGACAAATGCGTCTTTGCAAGACCAGAATCACTAAAAAACCGTCAAGAACGTGTATTTTTACATTCCAATGAAGGAATCAATTAGTTTATTTGTTTTTACTTCATAATTGGAGGAAATCCCTCACTTCCTCTCCGATCGAACATGCTCTCCGTGGCCCAGGATCGTTTGCGCACTTCCGCCTGCGTGATTGTGTAGCCGAGTTTGCGAGTGTAGATCTGAATAATGGAAACAATTTATTGATTGATGCACTTCATGGGTTTTCTATGCATTCAGGAGCTAATTTAGGTGGTTCCGAGTTTGCGAGTGTAGATCTGAATAGTTAAAATAATATCTGGGTTTAGGTACATTATGTGTTTTCCATATATTGCTGAGCTCATTAAAATAACCGCACTATCAGTTCTTTGCTGCAATGATCGAGATCTCGTATTATTGTTTTCGAGAAAATAGATATTTTGAACAGCTGTAGAGACGGAAGTTCTGCAGCCTGACTAGACGATTCCAAGGCTACATGTTCATCCGAATCAACTTCGGAAGTATTTCCCCTCATGATGTCATGGTCTGAGTTGCGAGCGGGTTCCGGGCGGGTGGAGCTAGTCTCCGTCTCCTCCTCATCATTTAGCCTTCCATTCTCTTTCCTTCCCCTTGGGATCGAACGATTAGTCCAATCGAGACGCGCGCTTGGAGAAAAGAGTAGACTCAATTTGAGCTTGCGTCGTTGCTTCTTCTCTTTCGAAAAGGTCGGAGGAATGGTTGCAGGAATGGAGGGGCCAATATTTACGCAGAAGTGCATAGCCCGTCCCTCGAAAGCAATTGAATATCTGTGCACTGTTGTGCACTGTACTCTCTCTCTCATTCCGAGAATATACTCGGACGAGAGGAATGAATGGTATTAATAGGAGAAGAGAGGATGCATCTTGCAGCTGGATTTAGTGGAGGGACTGAGAGCATGAAAACCGTACACATTACATAATTCTTGTCGAATATTCCTAAAATCTTAGGAACAACTCATTCGATAGCTAAGGATTAATTATTATGAGGGATTATTTCGAAATTTCGCCAAAACTTGTGGTTCGCAGTTCCAAATAAACTAACCATCAGGAGGATGCAAGGCGTGAAGTTCTTGCATACTTTCTAAATTTTTAAAAGTCATTTTTTGAGCTTTCATCGTAAGCCACTTCTGTGATCTCATCAATCACCAGGTTAAGTTGCTTCCAAACTATCCATCAGCCGGACGCACGGCGTGAAGTTAAAGGTCTTGTGAAATCAACTGAATTTAGCTTTCAGGCTAAACCATTTGTGTGTCATCAGCAAAAAGATTAAGCTAAGTCCATACGAACCATTAGCAGGACGCACGGCGTGAAGTGGATAGCTGCTCGGATCAGTGGCTCAATGTTGTAGTACGTCTGCATGACATTGTTGAGAGACTTGGTTGTGCAGTGGAAGCAGCCGTTGATGACGATGCCTTCTTTCATAATCGGTCCCTGGAAAATGTTTACTGTCAACCTAATGCATGTTGATTACGTATTCATATATTGTTATAGAAAGATCGAGGTGAAAAGATGATTTTCCGAACTGTCTGATATGCGATTTGTCAGACAGTGCAGAAAATCGATGATCGATATCCTCAATGTCATGTTTCACAGGTTCCCCCACATTTTTCAGAGATTCAAGCAGAGAATTCGTGCCCCCACGTCATGTTTCTCAGTTGTCATCTCCTACGCGCGAGGTTTTCGATCGGATATTGGGGCAATTTCGAAGTTGATTAGGCCGCTTAGTCGACCTCCTTCCTTCTGGGAGGCCTACGAGGTACACGATGATCACGCGCGTTAGATTACTGATGTTCTCGGAACTGTGACGCCATCATTACGTAATGAGATCATCAAAACAGCACCAATAATAGCTATGAGCTGTCTGTATTATCTAACCCCCTTCATTCTATGGATGTTCTATCGCGGGTTTTTGCATGTACACTACTGCACTTCTGCGTCTGCATCTATGAAGTGTGTAGTGCATTGCTTATTTCGAAACGATAGGCTTTCAGAGGGCTCGGAAGAAATATTGAAAATGAAAAGAAAACCACTCTGAAGGCAGTTATCCAGATAGAGATAATATCTCACCACCATCCGATATTGCCCGAAGAACTCCGGGATGTAGAGAGTGGAGGAGCACTGAAATTGATCGGAATGAGTCAGATTCACTGAATTCAGCTTGAACATGTAGTACAAGAGCGAGAGTTCTAAAGGGTCTGCGAATCAGAAAGATGTCCAAAAAGGCTTGAAGATTCAGTACAAAGCAAGCAGAAAACGATAAAAAAAAACTGACCATCAATATGCCCAGAATGCACATCTTCGTAGTGCGCGGAGTGCAGTACTGATGGATGGAGTTAGGCACACAGACGTAGACGTATCTGTAATGATCGTTATTTATGGAGTACATGGAAAGACATCCATGCTCTCAGCACTGTTGTACAAATGCTTCATATCACTTCAATACAGATACAGTTACAAATTTGCCTGCACATTTTTAGAGACTCTTTTTTGCGGTTCCAGATAACTGTTTCCACGAGTGAAAACCCCCTCAACCCAAGTTCCCTAAGAACTGTTGTCGAGACATGTTTTCGTGCCCACCGCACACATCCCTTATTCAATTTCGAGACCCAAGTATATTTATCACTTCCACGGAATCGAAATGGGGCCAGAAAACATCCGGAGTGAGAAATTTCGTCACGGATTTGTATTTCCCCCACCGGATTCCCACTTTCAATGGATGTTCAGAAGACTAGACGATGAGTAATCTGATACATCTCATGTTGACAACACTGGAACTTGCACTTTAGCCGGAAACGAACTCTAGACAGGCGCAAAAAAGTTTCCGATTGCGGAAATATCAATGACACTTCCGCTGAACTTCGTAAATGTCTACTCAACTTACGAGCATCGAACCAAATCATCCATCAATATAATTATTGTTTTGAGTACGATGTAGAATACAAACCGTTGAATCGCGAGAAAGACGGTCAGCCACATAGTCGTTGTGTGAAATAGCGACGGAAAGATGTTGTGGAGCATCTGGTGCGATTTGCACCATCCCTCGGTCAGGCCGATTTCTGAATTGGCGATTCGAAATTGGCAATCTCTTCTTGTCGCTCACTATCGTAGGCGTTGTACCCGCCTAGCGTGTAGTAGTGGACGAACCAGGGAATGGATGTCCAACCTGCAATTAAAATACTATATTGTGCATGAAAGAGAGGTCGGAACGTATCCACGGAATATTCTTTTTTTGAGAACTCTAAGAAATTCCAACGGCTCTTATTGGTGTTTTAAGCAAAGTTCTCGAAAGTTTATCGCCGGTATCCATTTCGATGAGCCATTAGCATCCGTTCCGATAAGCCATTAGCATAACAATTTCTTGTCCCTCGTAGAGATGATAGATGACGTGTACTAAAGAGATGATAGATGACGTGTACTTACATGTAGGTCAAGCCTCTCTCTCCCCATCTGGCGCTCATTCATTGAGAAAGACAGGATGAACAAAGGAAGCGTCGTTCCGTGAAATGAGACTTTCCGAGGGCAAGGTGGAAAAACAAAGCACTGTACGTCCACACTTTTTCGTAATATGGCTTCTCTATCCTTAAAATCGCACTCAAAACAGGGCAATTACATGCTTCAATCCTCCTTCGCCACACCAAAAAGTGCATTTTTATGTGTTTATACAAAACATATCTAGATTGGATAGGTAGTTGTAGGATGTGTGAACTGCTCAGATAAGAGCGAAGTAGAGGGAAAATTACCCGTAAGCAGATCCGACATGGCCATGGAAAGGAGGATGAAGTTCGTGGGCGTTCGAAGATGTTTCTGGGAGAGGACGACGATTATGAAGAGATTCGTGGTCGTCGTGAAGATGACGAGAATGGGCATGACGTAGCCGTACATCGGGACGGCCCAGTCCTGTGAAATGTAGCATATCAGATGGACAAAACTCCCCCGATCTCGATCGAAACTTACAAGATCCAAGCGTTTTTTGTATGAATAAATATCAGTATCAAACAGTAGTTTTTTTAAGTCTGCTGAATCTAAATCTGGACTGGTGAAATGGTAAAAATATCTAAGAAATAACCTGAGACAGTACTGAAGTTTAGAGAACTAACCAGCGGAGTGTGCTGGTTGATGTCCAGATAGTATCCTCTCGATCCGTCCGGGCACATCTCAGTGTACGTGTCATTGTCATCGAACTCCTGACGATGTTTCCACGTCAACACAAAAGTCATCGGTTCCAGAACCGAATGGGAACTCGATTCGGGTTAATATATACTGGCAATGGCCTAATTCTCTTCGTTCCGTGCGTTCTTTTTTACTGATTTGAGTGAGGAAAAGACTGTGCAACTAGAAGAGAACCAAACTTCATCACATGTGTGATCGGCTTACTGCCGAATCGGCAAACGATTCGATTCAGGAAGTTCGGTCAACTGTTTGCATTGATTAACTCACCGTTGATGTCGCACCCATCCGTCGGACTATGACACGATTCGAGCGATTCTACAATAAAATATTTTATGATCAACTGAGAAACAGTACATTTTGCGCGAACCTACAAAAGAATGTAGTTTTCGAAAATCGCGCCAATATAGTGATGTTTGAAGGATGTAGTAGAATGGATGTAGTATAGAATTAGAAAACACAGCATGACAGTGTTCATACTCCCCTTCCCGGAAGCAATGTCCAGTACTTCTCGCAATAAACTCGCAACTCGTAGTCAACTACGAGAATGATACAAACGACGCAATCACGTCAGCATACAATAAATGAGGTGTAGGCAGATGAGGAGGAAGGGGAGGCGTAGACACACAGGAGGGGGCTAAGTGGACTCGTTGACGGGCGGCATTCGAGGAATGAAGAGGAGATGTCTAGGACGAAGCATCGTATAGCAACACATAAGCTTCTCAGAATATGATAACAGCCTGAGTGACAAGCATGTTTTTTGACTTCCAAAAAGGGGCGGAGCTTTGATGACAGGAACAAGGTGATTTGGCCACTTGATAATCGAGTGGGAAGCTGCTGTCTGGATCTCTCGATTCTGCGTGCTCTCTCGCTTTCTCTAGCCAGCGAGAGAGCACGGGAAATGGAGAGAGTGGGCCCGGGACTTGAAAAAAGGAAGAAACGCGTGGAGACAACAATGCACAACAATGCATATTTCAACGGACCATCCTCACTCTCTGGAGTAGGAATAAGGAAAGGCGAGAGAATGGCGGCTATTTTGCGAGTTCGTGGTCGAATCGCCCCCGATTGGCTAAAATCGGCTCACATTTCGCACACTATCTAGGTCTTTCTGGCGAGAATGTACGAAAGCCCATTGTTCTCGAAATTGACTCGGCAGTCATGGTTTCGTGAAAGGTTGAAGGATTCTGAGGGATAAAAAAGTCTGGCGAGGGGGTGGAAAACATACAATCTCTCGTACTTGGTCAAAATCAGAAACTAGAGTGAAGCTAGCCAGTCCTTTTCTGAGGACGGACAGCAGTTGGCATAGTTACCGAACGACCTGACTAATGCGAGTGACAGTGCGAATTATTGTGAGGGGGCGGAGACGGAAAGAGAACTAATGGGAAGAAGCGAGTTATCGTCGGATTCTCTCGATTTGATGTGCTCTCTCATCGAATAGGGCCGACTCTCTTCATTCTGGGAGCAATCTAGCAGGCTAAGGAAAGCGAAAGAGCATGGGAAATGGAGAGAGCAAGCGAAAAATCGTAGAACTCAGTCAGCTGATGGCTTCGCGCCACCTCGTTATTACGCAGCCAAACGTGAAATCGAAATCATTACTAGAAGAACATTACCCAACTAATGGTCATATGATTCTACAACTGATATGTGCTGTTCGAAAAAGAGAGAGGGATCCAGCATGAATCGGGGAATACATTATCGCGCGTGCACATTATCGTTATGCGAAAAGATGGGTATTCTCTGTCATTTCGATGGGTTTTCTCTGCAAAAAAGAGAGAAAAGGACTGAATCAGAGAGCTAGAGAGGACGCTAATGGAACGGTCTCAGCAATCGAAGCAAAACACGGTCTTGGATAGTATATGAGAGACCCTAGATGGGGGAATCCTTAGAGATAGGTGAGGTAAATACATTCAGGTACGGAATCCATGTGTGCTTCCATGGACATATCCGATAGAGAACAGGGAGACTTGGGAGACTTCTAGACAAGATCATTGCCTCTAACAAATGGGGCTTCGCCAGGAACAGTACTTGCGGCAAAAACAGGGGTTCGGCATAATCAGATTACTACGCTAATGATCTCCGGTTATTTCGTCAACCCACTCGAGTTCTTTGGTCGATGAGACAGAATGGGGGAGAGAAGAATGAATGACAGTAACAATCCATTGTCTCACACTTTCTATCCCCTGAAATGGGAGGGGTTGGGGGGAGAAGAGGGAGAAGGAAGCAGTCTTCCCTCTTTCGAGTCACTCACACCCTCCCGTGTTTGTGCTCTGGCCCATCGGTATTCGGAAGAGGAAGCAGATATATATGAGGAATGGAGGGGCAGACGACTCTCTTTACGTGATTATCGTTGTTTCTGGACCTACGCCACTCTGCGAAACAGCGAAGCACCCGTTTGGATGGCTTCACTGCAACATCTGTTTCCCAAATGTCGCATGTTTTCAGGTTTCTCGGAAACTCACCTCCTAGAGGCCGAAGATCTGTCCGAATTGCGTCGCCGCAACACGAGAGCCTAACAGTATTGGCCAAGTGCTCAGACGAAAACAGCTGTTTTGTCGCAGCCATCTCGTCTGGTTCTCTTCCTTTCGCAGGCTTTCTAGCTTTGCCCGATTCACAAGGGAGTAAGGGAAAATGGAGAGAACGTAGCTCGTTTTCTCACTAGGTCTTCCGCCAATTCGATACAATCGAGTCTGGCGTCAGTCTCGCACCTACCAGTCACTAATCTGAGGATACGGAGAAACAAAGGCATCTTTGGAGCTCGCCCTGACGAGATTCACCAAGAATCGTTGGTCTACGTTGCAGAATGAACGATTTTCAGAACCAACCCGAGTCTGGAAGAGAAAATCACGAATTCTGGGCCTTCACCCACGCGTCCTCACCTCATCCTCCACGACCTTTACATCTCCATCCTCATTTCACGATGACATTCACCCATTCCATTCCATTCCATTCCTCCGCTCTTACGCACCACCCGAAAACTCGGCAAACACAACAAAGTTAATTGGCGGCTTCATTAAGGAAAGCGAGCGTCTTTCGATGATGAGGGCCCACCCACCACAAACTACGAGGAGGGAGACGATTATGAGATGGGAGAGGAGCAGAAAGAGATGGATGAGAAACTGATATACCTAAACTCAGCGTGTAAAAGAGAGGAAAAGTTGAATGATACCACATAGAGAAAGAACGAGAAGCTTCCTATCTTCGTTGAGGAAGGCACAAGAGGGCGTTCACTCATATCGTAGTACGGTCTGCCACGTCCCTAATGTGCTAATTCGATCACCAAATCTATGAAATTTGCACTTTTCCCGAACGGAGACTCTCACGCGCAGCCAATTCAAAAACGAAAGGCCAATATTCCGATACTCTTCGTTTCACGTCTTCTCTTACTCTGTGAGGGAAGCTAGAGAGTGAGTGAAGTCGAGATATCGAAAGCTCTCAGAAACAGATAGAAAAAAGCAGTATTTGTAGGCGTCGAGACTCTCACATGCACTTCCTTTTTGGGTGTGATTCAACATAGAACGTGCGATATCCTGCCTAACCTTCGTCATCAAGCTTATTTTGTGTACAAGTTCGAAGCCTACAATGGTTTTGTGAAAGATTCGGAATATTACACCCTTCGTTCTATTGTTCTTTAACCCAAACTGCAGCTACCTGACTGAATTTAAACTAAAACTAAACGTTAGCAACGGTAATTGAAAACCAAAAGAAACTAAATGATTGCAACTACCAGGATAAATTATGAAGATGATGAAATATCACGAGGATTTCTGACTGTGGGACAAGGAAGCAATCAACTGCTGCTTATGGACAGTTTTTTTGCTCGCATCTGGTTAGAGAGCGTGTGAAATGAAGAGACCATTTCCAGCAACCTCTGTTTTGCTGACGTCGACTCGTTCCTCCTGTGAATTCAACTGAGCATCATAGAGTCATATTGACGGTGATTCCCCATCGCAAACAAGCCACTCGAAACGCCGTTGCTCATTAATACGTGCTTTTTCCACATTCTGAGAAGTCTGAGTGGGCACTACACCTGAGAATGGTCTACTCATTTCACATACTCTTGCCCGGTCAGAGAGCGGGAGAAATTACAACTACCTCCTCATTTTCTGAGTGTCCACTCGATGATTCAGTGTCTCGGATGGCGGAAGTTGAATTGTCACTCAGTGAGGGACGGACAAACACCAATTTGGAGGGGAGAATCCGAGAGGCTGTAGACATGCTACAGACAGTTCGCACATCGTAGCATTGTCTGATTGCCAATACGAAAACCGGTCCAGTGCCAGACCATCTCATTATTAGAATGAATGAAGTCTTCCGGGGAACTTTACAAGTACCAATACATCTGCTGGGGATTTCAAACAACACGCAATTGAACTGAATCAACATGTTTTCCTCGTTCCACACTAGCAGTGCTGCAGGTGGAACAACCTCACGACAATTTTCGCAGAAACATGTAAGCAGCTGCAGAGTGGCGTGTGGGTACTTCGTTCCCCGAAACATGCAAAACAACACGAAATGAGTAGCAAACAGAAGGTTCCGGACAACAATTCCGTTCATAATGAAAAAGTATCAAATCGGGAGACCCCTCTGAAGCGAGCAAGGATTTCCATTCGTCACCTACGCGAATCTCGACAAGTTCGCTCATGTGATTGTCGAGCGAGGACTCTCAAGTCTTTGTACTTCCTAACTGAATCACCCTCTCGAGGGGACTCAACCTTTTTTTGCAGGAAGTGCTAGCTCAGTCGCTACTCTAGTCTTTCGAGAAGCGACCGCTCTCTGACTTGGAAATGAGGAGAATGAGCTCTATACTTCCTGAAGATTGACATCATCTGCTCCCGCGATAGTTTCGCATAATCGGTGTGCAGAGAAGGAATACGATAAAATGTATCGTCAGAAATCTCCGGTTCCCTCTTGAAAATAGGTCTTTGATTCATTACAGATCCCTCTACAATCTTGTATCTTGCAAACGGCGGTAAATACTTACTAACGCAGAAAAAAACTGCAGCAGCCTACAACTTGCTACCCTATAATTACCGCTGGAAGTTGCCAAGTGAGAAAGAAGAAAGACGTTCATGCGAAAACGGAGAAAAGTTTGAAAACGGGAAGGGAAAATGCGAGGAAAACGGGCGCGTTCACAATATCCTTGCGGATATTGAGCATCGACCAATTACTGTCTAGCTATGAAATGGAGCACATGTTGCTTGTGCACGCGCATACTATTCATTACTTCATTCCGCAAGGGTGGATACAGCAAGGACAGAGGGAAAACGTGGTCGTAAACTAGCCATTGAGCATTAATTGGGACAATAATTGAGGCAGGGAGGGGGGGAGTAGACGGTTTTCGGGACAGAGAATATCTATGGGAATGGAAAACTATAATCGAGTCGCGGAGATTGTATTTCGATATAGGTTGTCTGTAACTGAAGGACGAAGAAACTACTAACACAAAATCAGATTATATCGTATGGGGTAGAGATATGTGTGTGAGAGGGGCAGTGAGATATGGCATCAAGATTAGTGAGACAATTCGGGGAGTAATGGACTAATTCTACATTTCACATGATCTCAGCTAGACTGAACAAGAGAGCACGCAGAATGAAGAGAGTCCGACAATGGAGACAACGGAGGAGACAGAGAACGGATAAAGGACGTGCGATGTTGAGACTAAGAGGAGGCGGGGATTCGGAAGGAGGAAGGGGCGGGGAGTGAGAGGGGACGACGCCTGACTCTCTCTGTTCTTCATGGTCTTTTGTCCCTCAGAAATAGTAAGAAAGCGTCGAGTGGAGTGAGTCAGACAGCAGGGAGAGGGGACGTTCCGTGGGGCTTATTAGAGAGGTCACTGGATATCAGACAGGGGGGAATGGAGGGAAGGAGAGTTCATCAGTGTAGTTTGTGGGCTTCGGCAGTGATCGTTTGCTTGTTCGTTTTGTACACGAAGAGATAGTGGTTGATGAGACGAGCGATGTCAGCGGCCTGAAGAAGACAAGCAATGGTCTGAATCTCTCGATTTCCCATGATCTCTCGCCAAAAGTTTCCGAAATGAAGTCAAATTTCGTGTGCTTCATCTCGCATGAATTGAGAGTTTCGGAAACCTTACGAGTCTCGAAACCCCATACTGATGATTGCGCCTCATCATGCTTCTATTTCTAAACGATTATGAACTCTACCAAACCTTGATCATCATTCTGGTCACCGGCCTTATCAGAATAACCTTATCACCATAATATCTTACCTTATCAGACTGGATGGTCATTCGAATGTCCCTCTCGGCTCCTCTGACCGTAATGTCAAGGTAGTCGCTGTTATTGCGAGAGAAGGGCGAGATTGGACCGATCTGAAAATAGAGAGAACTTCCGGTTTTTTATTCCGATTTCTTGGCCTAAGACATTAGCCAAGTACAGTAGCTCTCTAGCCGTTCTCTCACTACAAGAGTAGCCCAATCTTATTCTGTGTTCTCAATACCTCCATTTCACATGGGTTCGCACGTTTCATCTTCGAAACTCATACCAAGCTCTCTCTCTCATACCTACGATCTCTAATGAGAACTAGGACTCTCACAGCCTCGAAAGCGCGTGCAGTTCCAAGATTCAGGAGAAACTAGGCTCAAAAAAGTCCTGCTATCTCAAACATTTACCATCAGAAGAGACCTTGCAGTTGAGAAACTCAGAAAACGTTCTTCATTTCACATAGTTTTACGCGTTTCAATCTCCAAACTCTCTTCACTTCGCTCTATCCCTGTGTTCACTAATGAGAAGTACGCTGAAAGGCTCGAAAGCGTGTGCAGTTCCAAGACTCGGAAAACGCCTGTTCACTAATGAGGCTCCTCTGTCTGCGTGACGCCAGTTAACCACAAGTCTCTCTCTCTGTCCCGACGATCTTCGCCTGTTTTCAGGATGCGCCACTTCATTTCTATCCTCACTCTCTCCTTTCCCTCTCTCTCTTCGGTCTTACATCGCTCTTGTGCGCGAATTCACGTCGTCTGCTGCGAAGAATGAGGAAAACTCTTCATTTCCCACATTGTCTGTAGCAGTGTTCACGTCTCCGATCGTATGAGCAGCTAATTCGGAATGGACGAGCCCGATGAGAGCAATTGAAGGAAGAAGACGTTCTATCCTTATCATTCCTCGATTTTGCGATACCCGTTCAAGTGCAGAAACAGATTCAGTTTTCTGCTAGTCGTCTTCTCTTGAGAAGAGCAGACCTCACAGTCTTTCCTCTTCCTTCCTTCCTTCTTCTCAGAAGGACAGAGAACTGCGCTCGAATTTCAGCGCGAAGGCGGGCTACTAACGAGCTGACTCAAACCTCACAGACCGCTCTCTCTCTTCGTTCTGCGTCCTCTCACTTCGTTCAGACAGAAAAAGTGTAAATGGAGAATCCGCTCCTCAGAAAGTATGCGCACGACTAACCAAGTAGGCTGCTTCCCTCAGAGGGACCGAATTGTCTAGACTCTAGGTGATGCTAGAACTCTAGAAGAGTTCGAATGTGATTGGGAATACCCAAAAGTCCAGGAATCTCTAAAGTAAATTTAAAAAAATCGGTACTTGTGGAGTTTCCAAGAGTGTCTATCCACTATCCAACCCGACCACCAAAAGTGCGTTATTCAAGCTAATTGATTGAATGAGTCTTTCTTTCTTTCGGGGGAAATCACAAGTACCAAAAAAAGTTAGAGGAAAAGATCGAAAAAGAATAATACTCACGGCAGACAGTGCATATTCAGCCAGGGTACGGTAGTTGTCTCCCGATAGGAGACGGAGACCCGCCCGGTTCACGGAAATGACGGTCTCGGCGATTTCCCGGTCGTGTTCGGTCGAGGAAAGAACGCGATAGAAGAGAGCGCCGAAGGACGGCCACTTCTCGACGATCTCTGCAAAATTAATTGAAATTAGTTTTATTATTTAGTTGAATAGATGTCCAATTTATTCAAAAATTAGGCCACTTCTAGACGATCTCTGCGAAATTTTAAAGAATTTTTCAATTATTTATTTGAGCAGATGTCCTATTTACTCAAAAATTAGGCCACTTCTCGACGATTTCTGCAAATTGGACATTGATTATGAGAAGAAATGCTCCTGATTCGTGCATTTGACATCCTACAATAAAATGTATACTGTATTCTTTAAAGAAATTCGCAATTTTTCGTAAATGCGGTTCTCAAACGATTGTGTTGAGTTTCTGGCGTGCACCAGAACCGAATCCGCTCATAAGGGAACAATAAAATAATTGAAGTTCATTGACCATTTGATTATTGCCAGAGCTCAGATTCTCACTTTCCTATTTGCAGCGAAGGAAATTTAAAAAATGAAAAATTGTGTTCATTTCCTATGACTTCCGCTTCTGTCTGTTCGTCATTGCGTCTCCAAATAGATCCAAGTGATGCGAAAAGTGTAATAGTGCACTATCAAAACCAACGTAGGATTTGTTCTTTATAAGTATGTCCTTCGTTTCATTGCGCTTCGATGTGGGATTGCAACACGCGCTATAGGACATGAGCAACGAATCTTTTTTAATATTGCAGTGAAGATTGTTTGTGAGCTGTTTCAGTGTGCAGTATTGTGCTATGAAGTGTACGTATTTCATGAAGAGATTAGCTGATCCTCGTCAGTATCGCACAGAACCTCATTTCGAATAGCAAGAAGCTCGAATCAAGAAAACATCTCACCCAAGAACGCCGCCCTTGCGTGGGCGACGAATATCGCCGTGTCCCTCTACTATCATCTCTAACATCATCTCACAATGGCACATAAATCGATCCAATTCCTTGTTTTATAACTAATATGGAGTGCGTGTGTGACATCCTAAATAGAGCAAGAATCAAAGTATTCTGCTCACCCAAGAACGCCGCTCGTGCGTGAGCAACAGATATCGCCGTGTCCATCGACCTCAACTTCCTTTCCACTCTCTCCACCCACATATCGGCAGTGACGATACGAGAGAGAAGAGCGGTCTGGGGAAGCATCGAGACGACCATCCTCCTGGAAATGATCTTTGATCTCTCTATTTTTGGCGGGAATTGATCTTTGATCTCTCCATCTTTCTGGAATTGATCTTTGATCTTCACATTCTTCTGGTGTTGATTTTTTAAACATTTTCCTGGAATTGATCGTTGATGTTCACATTCTTCTGGTGTTGATCTTTGAACTCTCCATTTTGTCACATAATCACGCATCAACGATATGAGATCTTGTTTGCATAGTTGAGAGGCAAAGATCTAGATGTACATAAGAAAACTCACTCGTCGATCGCCAACTGGCGGTATTCCTCGTTGCCGAGATAGACGTAGGCGGCAAGTTTCGCGATGTCGTCCTAAATATATTTATTTCATAAATATTTAAATTATATATCATTCGTTTGATATTACAGTACTTTCAATAGCTTGTAATGACGAACCATCGCCCAATTCCTCATTTCGCCAACTTTTTTATGCCCGGCAAAAGTACGGGCGCGGGATATTAGTTCCTGTCGCTTTATTGGTGCACTCTACGACATTCCAAACGACGCAACATTCAGGAACTCATTTGCGTGGGTCTCATTTACTGCTTGGCATCCAACGTCTGTTCATACGCATATGAGTTGAGGTTATTGCTTAGGAGGGATCCTCTATGCTTCTCAGGTTCACTCCTCAATTCCTTACCAGCGTCGCTGCACTGAAGTGGCCGTTGTTCTGGGGACTGACGAGAAGGCCGGTCTGGTAGTCGGGAAGGATCTGAAATGAATCTTTATCCGTATTCTAAGACCACCACTATAAACTGTTTTCCATTTCAACAGTGTCAGTGAGAAAGCAGAGTGAACAACTGGATGTGGGATGGCGTGTTTGTTGAACTCGAGGAAGAGCAATGCAGTACCTGATAGTACATGCAGTCGATGTAGAGTGCGGAGTCGAGTCGGAGTGGGTGCAGCCAGACAGCACGACGGAGGTGGAAGTTGTAGCTGGAAAGAAAATACTCAGTCAGCAATCATTCTCATAGAATGACGTAATCAATCGAGGACAGACTTCATGTTGAATTGAATCGATGTTGACAAATTACGAACTTCGCAGAATTTGAACACGATAAAAAAATGGAGATGAGATGTCGAAAGATATTTACCCGGTCTTCTTATGCTCCAGTTCGCTCGCGATATCCAGCAGGTACTCATCGTTCTTAACGTAGTGAACATCTCCGTGAGCTGCAATTATCCATTTACGAAATCACTTTTTCATTCCTCCTTCTCTCCAATTTACTTCAAGGAAGTTGTACAAGTTATTCCTGCGTCAAGGACTACGCAGTTCGAGCAATTCTCGCTTGCTAGAGAACATGGAGAATTGGGAAAGCCAAATTATCGCGCCGTTGTTTTGCTCCGATAATAAGTGCAGTGGACTATCCAAAATAATTGTAGCTGCCTCGGCTTTGTGCAACCGAAAAAGTTGTTTTCCAAACCACGCAAGTCTCCTTCAGCCATTTTTCAACAAGCAAAACATGGAATTCGGAGTTGGCGAAAGTCTGTCTGTACTGATACTACATGTGGTGTTTGCTTTAGGGGGTTTGGGGACTTGACTTCTCGGGGGTTGGAATGATCAAAATAGTAAATAAGCAACGAAGAGCAGAGAACGCAGCAATAGGATACGTAGCAGGTACCTAGTACTACTTTGTTTTTGTCTCGACACAGAGATCAAAGATCAAAGATCACATACCATTCTCGAGCACTGCGCACAGCACGAACTCCTGCTGCTCGGATGGCGATCGAATGTTGAGATCCGAGCAGAGTTCCTTGATGACGTCCTCAACGACAGTGACGGACGTCGTGTTGACGACCTGAGAGGGGGTTGTCTCTCTCGATTTAGCGTGCTCTCTCGCTCTCTCTCTCTAACTTGTGAGGGAGAATGATTACGGAGAGATCACTTCAAAGATTGACCGATTCTCTCAGTTCAACATGCACTTTCGCTTTCTAACCATTCGTTCGAGAGAAAGTATGCAAGAGTTATCATCGTTGTCCAGCGACTATTGGTTATCTGCTGCTCAAATCGTTACCTTCTTGTGCCCTCCCGGAATGAGATACGTCTGGCGCTTGATTGTCTTGCCTTTCTGAAGAAGATTTTATTTTTTTTCTGAAGTCAAGACGGTTAGAGTCTCATCGAATACCTCTTTTCCATCGATAAAAGGCGAAACGCACCGAAATCTCGAGGATCTCTGCTGAACTGAGCAGGAACTTCCTTCCACCGTACTTGAAGGTCTTGTTCAGGTTCGTGATGCACTGCTGGGCTGTTCCTGGAAAGAATGTACTTCTCCGTATCCGAATTAGGGTTTCTCGGTGATTCTAGTCATCATCCATTGAGTTCAATGTCCTTATCAAGATCCTATTCGGGTGCTATTAGGACGCGGTCATGTTGAGAATGCGATCCCAGACTATCCACAATGCCACGAATACGTAGAATGATCCACTAACCATTTCTAAAAAATCATATTGTAAGTTGAGACGCAAAAACTATTCCCACTCCCCTGTTTCATTCGATACGCCCGGATTCGGTTACGCGTGTCTGACTTTCGAAAATCACTGTCTGAAAAAAAAACAGCGAAAATTACGTTCTATCTCTTGTGTAAACCCTTCCCTAATCCACAAATATTCGGGATAAATATTAGAATTTATATTTTATTATTAAAATCCGAACCATGGAAGGGTCTTCTCGAGTCGTTGGCGACCTCGATTAGATGCTTCATCAAGTACGGTTTGAGTACGGATGAACAGTCGAAGAAGGATGTGAGGATGATGAACATCCGCCAACCACGGACGGTCGAGTCGGGACTGAACGACCAATGTCAACTTGTTATTATTATCTTTTCAGTTAAGATTATGAAACTGCAGCTAGACACAAAAAAAAACAGTAGCCAAATTGTCATCCCCCGCATTTTTTTATAGACACATGGGATGTGTTCGCGCAAATTAGTACGATGGAATGATGATTATGATATGATCTCACTTCTCGCTCCTATTATTGGTCGTCTGTCTGATCAGCTGGCAGTACGCTTCGTCTCTGAGAATCTCGAGTCTCTTCATCATCATGAACACGCGATAGACGACATCCGTGACCGATTCGCCCTTCTTGAGGGGCTCGTCGCCCATGTACTTCATCAGATCTGAAGATACGAATTAACGCTCTTCCACTTCGTGGAAATTGGGGAACCGGGAAACTGTGACTAGATGATTTTTACTCAGTAATTTTTATTAGTTCGAGTTCGGTCGGGTATGTTTTGAGTAAATTGCTAAATTCAAGCCAGCGGTCTTGTAATTGCCATAATTTTAATGCTTTAATCAAATTCATGTATAATTCCAACAATATGCTAGGAAACGTACTGAGGAAGACATCGCAGGCCAGTTTATTCGCCTCCGCTCCGTCCAATCTCAACAACGACTGCTGGATTGGTCTATCCGTCCACATCACTCGCTTCGCAACCTCCTTCCAACTCCAGTCCTTGCCTGCAAATTAGATTTTTTTTATTTTCGAAACTTGAATCTGACATCTTCTTTGTTCAAAACTGTTGCAATCTTTTCCATCAACTATTTTTACCAAGATTTGTCTATTGCTTCTGACAGAAACACTTCATTTGCTCTGTTTTCTTGAACTCTGATTGTCGATTTTGCAATGTTCTTGTGGACCTATCCCTCCTCCAGTCATGACGTGTTCCCTTCCTACCCATTCGAGACCATCAATCCATTCCCATTTCACCCCTTTTCTTCCCATTCCCTCTCGATTCCGTATCATTTCCTTCTCACTCAATCGCTCCCTCTCCAATCCTCGCTCGTCCTTGACACAAAACTCTAATCAGCTAGTATCGAGAGAGGGAAGAGAGTGAGCGACCAAGCAACGCTTATCCTCCCGCACCCCCAAACATTTCCGATTCGCTGCATTTTAGCTGGTACGAGATCCACAAAAGCCGGCTGAACTGACAAACAAATTAGTTCTAGAACTCATCGAGGCAGAAAAAGTGTCTGGTTCTCAAGAGGGATAATTACCGGCCCGAGAAAGGGAAAGGGAGTCAACTTCCGCCCGCTTTTTTGTCAATCGAACGGCCCTTTCCTCTCTGGGAGAGTGAGAAGACCAGCTAATGGTAGACATTCCTTCCTTCCCCATCCACCCCGTTAGTGAGCGCACTTTCCTATCAGAAAAGAACCACGCCCAAGTGGGAGAAGAGAGGAAGAGGAGAAGAAGAAGGAGGACAATGAAACTGATTGAGTCGGCAATCGGTTATGATCGAGTAAACAAGTGGGGGTTTGAAGGGGAAAGGAAATTGAGAGCATCTCACCTACTCGATAATCAGATGATTGAGAGAAACTCGATCGAATTGTGATTGGAATGCAGAGTGAATTAGCAACATTCAAACTCCACAAACGTACTTGCATACATGTTGCTCAAGATAATTACAAAAGCAATCTGAGTCGTACGAATCTTAGTATGCCGAACCACTTTCAAACAAAAATGCTGCAAATTCAAATAGATCTAATCTATAAATCTAGGAAAAACATCAAACTTTCACTTTTGTTCCGAAGGGTTCCTCAACTCTTTTTTTGCTTAATGCTGTAGCTTATACAAAGTAATGAATTCGTTTCAGAACAGATTTTATGACTCACGCTTATCTCCTCTCGGCGGTCGGAAGTAGAGCAACGCGAACTCCAACATGGTGAACTTCTCCCGTCCCTCCTGATCCTCCTCATACTCATAGCCGTACGCGTCGTCACCACGTCTCTGCAATTAGCTTAATTAGTTAATTAGTCACTTAATTAGGCTAATTAATAATTAGCAACTATTGTTCGCAAAAGCCTCACTCAAGTACCCCAATGAAAGTGAAACTGACCCTCACTCCTCTCCTCCAAGTTCACGGCAGATGGGCAAGTAAGGGTAACAGGGGAATAACTAGGGAAATATGGGAATGTATGAGAAAATGGTAATCTACAAAGTCATGAGCACTGAGGTGATCGGGGTAGGGAATGCGTCTCAATCGGGTTGATTATGATATCGGGAATGATACACGGGGCAGGAATGGCTTGTTTGGAACAACAAAAGTATTAAAAAATGGTTTCGAAACTACAATAAGGAATCTAAGACAAAACTTGAGTTACATAGAGGTACAATTGAGTCTGGGAGGGAGTTCTTAGAACTGATTAGGTGCTGCTCCGGGTGCCCTGTAGATGGGCTGGGGCGGCTGGACCGGCTCATACGACCAAGGCGGCCAGGTGAAGGTGAAGCAGCAGCAGCGGACCTTGTAGTGCTGCCTGGGTCTCTCGGACCACCCGGCACCGCCCTGAGGGCTCTTCTGTCCTCCGATCGCCCCGAAGAACCCGGGTGATCTTCTGACCATCGACGACTCCATGGTAGCTCCTCCCGCAGCTCCGCCAGAGGAGCGTTGATGACTCGAATGATAGGAGTGATGTCCACCTCTCGCGTACCCTCCTCCTCCACCTCCTTGTGCCGTCCATTCCTGTTCGTATCTTCTCCCGCCCTCACGGTACTCATCCCGAGGTGCTGGCGCGCGCACGTCCGTGACCGGAGCCGGAGGATATCCTGCCGCGGCGACCGGAGCCGGCGGGTAGACGGCCGAACGGGGACTCGGGTCGTCCTTGCGGAAGTAGCCTCTCTTATCCTTGCCATTCGCGTTGACGTTGACTCTCAGGGCGTCTCCTCTTCTCGATGATGCCGATCGAGGACTCATCTGTCCAATCGGGACGATCGTTCCCGTTGTCTGTCTACTTCTATCGTCGCGACTGCGGTCGTCCCTGTACCTCGGAGAGGGCTGTTCTCTCTTGGGGTACCACTCCTGGCTGCGAGCCCCCAGGAGGACGCCGGTGCGACCTCTAGGAGAATGGCCGGGTGCCGGGCCGTATTCACGACCGCGCTCTTCCCATCGCCTGGCTCCGGCCGAGGCACCCAACTCCAGGTCGCGGTCGTAGTCGTAAGGGCGGCGGTAGTTGCCCGAGCGGTCGTAGGGAACGACGGCTGAGGATCCGAAACGGTTACGGGCGCTCTCAAACTCGTCCTCCATCTCTTGCTCTCTTCTCAGGTCCAGGGATCGGCTCCTGTGGGCTCTTCCGGCATCGAATCTGTCCAGGAAGTCATCCCGAGAGCGGGGCGAGTCATTGTATCCTCCTCCTCCTCCGGTGGGAAGTCGGGTCGTCGATCTTGAGCGATACTCCATCTCACTACGCACTACTACTCGCAAGAATGGGTGAGAGGAGGAGCCTCCCCTCTTTCTCTTCCCTTCCCTTCCCCCGTTCTCGGCAAGGAGAGAGAGGCGTGGTTCATCTTGATGGGTCACTCATTCGATTTCGCCCACCTCTCTCTCCCTCCAATCGCCTCTTCCCCCTCTACTCGCTATCATTCAATTCCACTTTCGCTTCTCTCCCCTCTTCCCTTAAACGAACACACAGTTTGTGGGATTGAGGACGCGGCGAATTGATTGATCCCCCGAACTCGGGATCGAATCACCTACAATCTCAGCCTTAAGAAGCCCATACACAGGAAACAATATTGGTTATTGAGAGTCTTGATATCTCTTGATTCACCTCATATACGGCATGGGGAGAGTTGAGAGCGGGCACGTCGGGATGGTGACCTCTCTGGAAGAAAGGAATATTGAACTAATTTCTTTTCCAGGCTTCTAATAGGCCAAAAATATTCAATTGTCCGATTAAAAGCTATCGAACTGCGAAGAAGGAAGTAATTGAGCAATGACTGCTCCTCTCGTAAAAACAGAAATGTGGATACAAGTTTAGCCCTTTCAAGTGAGAAAATGCACTCTGAACAACTACTGCTATTTTGACTCATCTCACAAGGGCGCGATGGGCAAAGATTCCTATCGGGTGTCTTCCTTTCTGGCTTTCTTTTCTTCCTCCGCACACGGAGGAAGAAAAGAAAGCCGTGACCTTCCTCCCTCTTCCCTCCCTTCCCCGCACTCCGAATGGCAAATCGTCCTCTCCCTCTCTCTTGCGTGTCAACTTGATCGAAAGTGAGAGGTGAGGGGGAGTCCGAGGGGAGGAAATGGAGAGGGGATGGGCTAATGTGGGGAGAGTAGTACTACGTGGTTGCATCGAGATCTTACTACTTGAAGCGAGCTTTGAGCTTGGGTTGGGTTTTAGAGCAGCTATCGTTAAGGGAAAACTTGTGGTTACCTCATCGAAGTGCTCCGGCACCACATGCTCCGACGGGAAGATACCGTATCGATTGTGGATTCGACCGTGCATCCATCCTCGAGGCACTCCGTTCTGCAAATATCCATATTTGATTGATCTTTAGACATATCTCATTGTTTTTAGATCCGAAACAGTTTTGAGTTGGTAGATCAAAGGAAATCTTTAAAAAAGCACTACCTTCTCCACCAGCTCGATTCGCTGTCCCTTCGCGAAGGAGAGATGATTCGACTCGTTCGTGATGTAGTCAGAGGAGGCAAGGACGAAGTTGCGAGACTGCAAAAACAGGCGGATTATCCCTTCGCATTTTTCGATCCTGAGGTGTTAGCCTTGCGAATGGAATTCCTTATCCCTATTCTATTTCTCACCCTTACTTCATCAAAAACGTTCCACCTGCACGTCCTACGATAAAGCGAAAGCGGATAAAATACACTAGTCTTAGTCCAATTACGCCCCATAAAGTTACGTTGCGTTACCCAATTTCGGAATATGGATAAACGCGCTGGTTTTCGGTATACATTCGATGTTATTGAACAACGTTCCGGAGAAAACCTCACAAGAACAAACTAGGGTTGGCATTTCGGCCGTTCCGGCGCCGAAACCCTCCCCCTCCCCTCCCTCTCTCATTTCGGCGCCGAAATGAAATCGCCTCTCCATTTCGGCGCCGTAATGCCGATTCCGTTTAGCCAACCCTGGAACAAACCCATACCTTGGCACTTCCATACAGGTACTTCTCGATGATCGCCCTTATCTGGGTTGCCTCGACCGTCCTCATGTGCACGAGCATGTTCGTGCGAGTACGGAGAGTGATCAACTCCCTCTCTTCCAGCATCACGTCCTTGATGTCGCCGTATCTGCAATGGGATTCAATGTTGATGAAGTTCAAAGATCAACTCATGGTATTCAGATACCCTGCTAAGTTATACACTAGGCTTATGAAAAGGGTAAATACAATGTCGTTTCTCCATAAAAATAGGAACTTTTAGGGGAAATCGAATAAGGAAGTACTAACTCGAAGTGATCCTGGATGATCAGGGGACTCTGCGTGTTGCCGGGGTTCTCGAGCAGCAATCTGATTCCCGTCTCACCAACAGCCAGAAGGATAGAGACGTTCTCGGTGGCACGCTCCTCGACTACCTGAATATTATTATCAATAACCTCTCCAAAAACATTTTGGTCTTTTGAGTGTTACATAAAACAATTATCTCGAGGAACGAACCTGGAATATCTGGTTGAAGTAGAGTGGCCACTTTCTCGCTGCAGTGATCAGCTCGGCCTTGACTTCAGTAGGAATCTCGTACTGACGATTGAGTTGATCGGGGTGGATCTGGTGCTTCTCTGCAAATGAAGTATTATTATTTCATATTTTCAATATTAGAAATCCATCGGGAATCTTGATCACTTCTAATAATATAATATTTTTTCTCCATGTTACATGATGTTTGATAATACAATATCACGGGTTTTCTGTAAGAGTGTAGGAAAACGAGGTAAAGTTGCCGCCAGGAAAAATTTTGTGTCTCCGATTCCGATCAAAGTCGGTCAGTAGGACCCATTGAGGGACTCTTTAAGATATTTCCACTTGTTTTGGTCAAATTTGCATATTATCGATTTTTATGATTTTCAACTTCGATTGACCATAAGTCGCTTCATTTTCATCGTACAGCGAGTTTAAACATACCGTTGAATTGGTATTCAAAAACTCTACAAATAACTCAATTAGACCCTTGGTCGGAAACATAGTCTTCGGGGTGAAAAACACGAAAAACTGATTTTACGCACATAAAAGCTGGCCTAACTCGAAAAAGTGCCGAAAAGCCCTTCGATATTATTGTTTTAAAAGATTCTCCGGACCCGATTACGGGTACCCACGCGAGCCATTTCGCGTATTTCTGTCCCTTTAATACCGCTTACTAGGCTACTTTCTGGACATAGTCATTTTTTCTG
>LS501153.1:255167-266317 GCA_900490845.1 Pristionchus japonicus | reverse complement strand
AGTAGCCTAGTAAGCGGTATTAAAGGGACAGAAATACGCGAAATGGCTCGCGTAGGTACCCGTAATCGGGTACGGAGAATCTTTTAAAACAATAATATCGAAGGGCTTTTCGGCACTTTTTCGAGTTAGGCCAGCTTTTATGTGCGTAAAATCAGTTTTTCGTGTTTTTCACCCCGAAGACTATGTTTCCGACCAAGGGTCTAATTGAGTTATTTGTAGGGATCGTGAATACCTATTCAACGGTATGTTTAAACTCGCTGTACGATGAAAATGAAGCGACTTATGGCCATTTGAAATTTTGAATCATAAAAATCGATAATATGCAAATTTGACCAAAACAAGTGGAAATATCTTAAAGAGTCCTTCAATGGGTCCTACTGACCGACTTTGATCGGAATCGGAGACACAAAATTTTTCCTGGCGGCCGGCATTCCTACACTCTTACAGAAAACCCGTGATATGTTTAAGCCGTGCGTACAATCTCATGTTGTTCTTGACCTATTAACTAAACTCTTCCTAGACAATCTTTGACAATCTTACAGGTGGGTCACTCTCATTCCTAATGGTTCTCCCCTTAGTTTAGTGAAACTAATGTAGTAAGATTGATGAGCAAACTCACTAAGAATGGCAGTAACATTGTCCCTCTCCGTCGCTCTGATCCGATATGCGTTCGCTCCCTTGCAATCAGCGATGATCTGCGCGAAGACTTGGTCGATGATCTGGATGTCGTCGAGCTCCTCGCCCGGGAGGAAGTTCTGGAATTACAACTCATTAATTTAATTATTTTATTCATTTTATAAATACTAACACCAGCGTATGATTGATAAATGATTGGAAATCTATTTGCAACATCGTTTGCACTAGTTTGTTATTTCTTTCTCGAATATATTGTACGTTGCCTCTGCTCCAATGAAGCAGAACCGTTCAGTAATTTAATCTCAACGCTTCTAAATTGTAAAAAAGTGGATTATCCCTCACCGCTTTCCTAATCGTTAGCTTCCACGGCTGCTTGGGAGCATGGACTGCCGTCCTTTCCTTCTGCGGAGGAGCTGCTTGGGGAGGACGAGGAACGAATGAGGAGTGGACGGGTGCCGGGCCGTCGTATTGCTGGTGCTGTTGATGCTGAGGGTGTTGCTCGTACTCGGGGACTGAAATGTCTGACTTGTTGATTAGCTTGATTAGCTCAAAGCAATTGAATAGTCTCTAAAGATCTAGCCTCTAGAGCGGGAAGAGAGAGACCCACTGCCTCTCCCGGAGCCGGAACCGGCTTTTGCCCAGACCTCATTATTCATCTTTTTCTTTGGAGACCCTTATGAAAAGGTTAGGAGTAGGAAAGTAACAATTATTCGAAATGAACTAACTGTACTCGCTGTCCTGTCCTCTCTCTTGTCCCCGATCGACGAGCATGTTCTGAGCTTCTTTCGGGCGGTAGATCTCCTGAACCCACTCCTCGTCGCCGGTTGGAGCGCGAATCTGAGGATACATCAGTTGTACGATCATTTCCTAGGGCGATCATTTCGTTGAAAGAAGTTTGGTCAGTATTAGTGACGTTCATGGTTAGATACACACTAGTTAGTCAAGCGTCCATCCACCATTCACCCCGACCACCAACCCTGCGTAAGGCAATCTAATTTATAGAATGAGCGAAACGTATCCGTTCTTCAGGGGAACTCCACAAATGCCAGCAATATTCTGTTTTACAACCAACCATTTTCCCGGATCTACAAGTTACCGTGACTTCCCTCGAAACTGTTGGATATCAAGTACGTTCATGGTTAGAAGACACGCAAGTTAGATGTGCTAGATTGATAAGACACCTCCAAACTGAATTAGTATTAGAAGTGCACCTCCACTCTGCTCGTCCTGGACGTCGGTCTGGACGCCACAACCATCGACTCTCGTGCCGACTCTCGATACGATTCCCGATGAGAAGTCCTCCTCGACCTCAGGACGGGCACGATGGGCGAGACTCTCTCGGGAGAGGGAGACGGCGATCGACGTTGGGCAAGGACGATTTCCTCCTGTGCGAGGAGGTGTTAGTGAGTGATTAGTATCTTAACGACTGACTGATTAGGTTAGAAGTCCCGATTAGGATCAGTTACGATCCTATTCTCACAAATTCGCACTTCGCAATGCAATCAGCTCAAGAAAAGTTTTCAAGTTAGTACTTTTAGCAACTAGATTTAAGCAAAAACGTCTGGGTTTAGACACCTCAGGTTCCTCCGGAATGACCATTGGCGGCGCTATCGTGCTGGGTTCGGGCTTCTTCCTTACGATCTTGATCTCATCGACGGGCGGAGGCAAGGTCTGGTTAATTGGTTAGCTTGTTAATAAGTTTACTAATTGGTTAGTTGATTAATTAGGCACTAATTACTATTAATTACTACCTTCTGTCGTGCTTCGATCCTCGCCAGGGCCGCTCTCTCCTTCTCCAATTGAGCCTTAGCCATGGTTCTGATCGGATTGAACAACTTCCCCGGTGTGTTGTGTTCCGAGTTCAGAATGGCGCCCTGTGCAAACAATCGTGCGATGTGGTGATCATGCATTTGACGATTGCCATTTCACGACCTTCCATCTCGTGTTTATTGGGAGTGTGTGCATGCATTCAAGGAGTTTCGAACAGCTTCACTACGTGATGCTAGTTCCTTTCTCGTGAGTGTCAACACTATTTGATAGTGCTTGCATGCATTGACCGACAGGGAAACTCGAACAGAATTTTGTTTCCGGTCAAGAATCAGAGTTGATTCAGCCCTGTCACAGATCAGGAATGATTAGAGGCGATTATCCGGATTAGCGGGTGAAATCACCTCCAGACTGAGATAACGGACCCTACATCCCGGTCAATTTCAGTTTCTGCTATTCAAAACACTTGAAGAAAATTACATACCTGAACCACATTGGCGTCGCGTTTCGTCGGCTCGACGCGTGAAACCGACTGGAAGAGAACAATCATTGATACTGTCTGTTTCGATTCTTTCGACTCCGTACTATCAAAACAGTCCCCTATCAACACACCCTAGCACTGTTATCATCGCACGTGAAGAAGTGCGACGAAAGGAAGGAAGGGTGTACTACGGAGCAAAGAATTGCAGGGATCGTACAAATGTCTCAGGATAGTTTCAAGATGAAAAGAAACTAATCTTGTAAATTAGTGCATATCATCATTTGGCCAATTGTTTTATTTGCGGCTGCCTTCCTAATTTGATATGGTGACTACAACAGCAGATAGTACAGAGTGTAAGGTTTTACATAACTTGAAGTTTAGTAGCTACATTACTGAACGAATTCAAATCTAAATAAATTAAAAGTACAAGGATTACTCACCACTCGTGGCGCGGGCTTCGCTTACGCTAATGAGTAACTCAGTATTAAAGCCGTATTTTAATTTCGTCTCAGGAATGATAATCAAGTTATATGTAGTCAATATTACTCACCACTCGTGGCGCGGGCGTTGGCTGGGGCGGAGGCGGCGGAGCCACTGGCGCGAAGTCATTCTCATCGCTCACCCTGAGAAGCCATATCATGAGAAGGGTGTCAGTCATCAGCATTACTCCTTTGAGTGGGTGCATTCCAGAGTTACAGCCATCGGTAAATGGTCAAGCACTAAGTATCACGTCGAGATTAGGGGAAACTCAGGTGTCCGATCATCGATACAGCTAAACAATTCTTTCACTATGTAATATCATCTTGGCTACGGAACTTATTGAGATATTATTGATATGCAACTTTAAAAGATTATGCTATTTTGAAGGAAAAACAGGTAGGTGAGAGGCTATTTTAGGGAAAATCATAAAAAAACGTACACTTTCCGAGTGGGAGGATGGTCGCCGTAGCTCACGACGACTGTTTCCCCGTACATGAGATTGCCAGTCTGAATTATTAATTATTATTTAACTAAAAAAGAACCTCGAAAACCGGCAAACAGCAATGAATCTCTGAGAAACAACAATAGGAAGCAAGAGACAACAGATTCTGGTCAGATCTAAGACGCAAGTATTTGAAATCGGCCTAGTTGCATCATCGGCGATTCAAATAGGGCCAGTGTTTGCCCGAGAATCCTGTCCTAGTCGGCTTGAGTACCCTAAGGACGAACGAGAGGAGTGGTAGGACGAAAGAGGTTGAATGACTAATCATAACGCAGCGACTACAGCGAAAGTTGCAGATCAACGCCCTGAGGCGATCGATTGATAGAGTGGAGAGGAATCGGAATGATAACAGCCATGCTACATGGTTATGGCCGAGAGCAAACGGAAAGAGGGGAGGAGGAGAGGGAGAGGGAGGAGGCTCTCTGCATGGAGCATAGAGACTGATAAGGCGAGAGTCAAAGGGAATAGAAGAGGAGGAAAAGAGAGGGAGGAATTCCTCAGCTATCATCTTCTCTTCTTCTTTGCTTTCTCCGTGTTTCGATTCCACGAGCTATGACGTCTCTCTCGACTACACGTCCTCTCTCGCTTGTCAGAGAGAGAGAGAGCGGGAAAGCGCGTAAAATGGAGGATTCCTTACGTCCGGGGCTCTCTGCACGGCTTTCGGCGAGCTGAAAAGGCGATGCGTTTTTGTTGATCGTAATTCGCGAGGAATGAAACTGAGAGAAGAGAACAAATTCAAACGAAAAAAGCTTACAAGGCGGAAGCATCGTAGAGTGGGGTGGAGTCGTAGGTGTGCTGGAATTATAGATGTTATTAATTAGTGATAAATTATTTAGAGTTGATAGACTAATGATCACTTCGAGAGCTGACAGCGAAAATTGCAACGCAACGCTCGCTCCTTATCATTCTTTTTGCCGCCTGTGCTGAGTCGCAAGTCAACAGTTGTACAGTTTCGATTCAGCTTTCGTACAGTGTCTTACTCAAATTTCGCACTGCTTTTCCCCGCTTTTCGCTGATTTAAATCTCTTCACTACTAGTAATAACTCGGAAAGGTCCATTCGCACGCTGTATACACTCGGATCAATTGATGACGAGGTTCACTATCTCCCAACTCGTTATTCCTTTCGCTTTCTTTGCTATGATTAATCCCCTAGTTTCTAGACCGAAAATACACATACCCGTTCGCAATAGACGCTCGGGTCAATGGACGACGATGTTCTCTGGAGAAACTGCCCGGGAGGATAGTCAACATCGTAACTGTTGGCATACTGCATTGGAACCTGTGATTTTTATTTAAATAAAGTTCACCTCCAAATTTAAAGAATTACAATGAAGGAATCAAAAATGTGACCCATTTCGCATACTTCTCTACTGGATAACTATATAAATGGAGTAGAAACTAACTACCGAGAACTGTTTCCTCCTCAGTTCATCCGTGTGTCTTCTCATCTCCTCCTTCGACTTTGCCTTATCCCTCTGGAGTGAGCCAGTGACGCGATTGAGGGAGATTCGGGGATAGGCCATCTGAAATACTGCTCTCAAACGAGTAGTGAATCCAACTGTGAAAGGTTTATGCTACAACACGGAGAAGGAGCTGTTTTAATTCTCTACCGAAAACAGAGAAACAGCTAGGAAGTGGCAAGTTTTGGGCAGTTGATTAGGAGTCGAAAGGGAAAACTCACCGGCGGCAGTGAGTTGTAGTTGCCGGGATGGTTGGGCATGATTCTAGAAGTTGGAGGATGAGGCATCTGGGGGTGCTCGTTGTAGTAGATTGGCTGGGGGTGCAGCATGGCTTGCTGTGGGATAGGAGGAAGTGGGCCTCGAGCTGTCGGCTGCAAATTCACCACTATCGAAACCAATGTTTGAAGTGGGTCGCTCTACCGAGAGCCTAGATATAAAAAAATTCAACTGTTGAGTGTTCGCGTGGTGAAAGATAGATCATGAAACATGAAAGAACATGCAAGAACGATGTAGAGCCTATTTGTTGTGGTGAATCAAGACACGTACCCCTTTCTTGCCTCCCTTGATACTATCCGCGATGCGTTGAGAAGAGATCGAGTCCATTCCTCCAACGTCCGCAGGAAGAACCTGAACAATATTGTTCAATGCGCAACCATGCAGCAGATTTTTAATAAATTCAAGGATGATTCAACAATATTTCCGTTGAGTTTCACGAGAGTTGAAAAGGGCACAAAATATGATCATTCCCACCTGTTGGAACACCTCGTCGAGGAATCTGTCGACATCCGAGTTTTTCGATGGCACGGGCATTCGTCTGATGCGAGAGGCGACCGACATTACTGTTGGAGTCTCGGTGCCGTTGGGGTGACGGATCTAGAGAATTGGGTGAGTTCTCAGGTTCGATTGACGATTCAACGATTTAATAATCGTTCCAGAAAATATGTTTCCAAACGCAGTAGATGGAGTGGATATCTCCGGAGAACATGAGAACTCCATTCGAATCAACAAACCATCGCAGCTCGGATCCTCTCGTCATTCTCTGAGAAGGGAATGGAGTTGTTGGAGAGCTGAGAGGTGAGAGGCGCGTCTGCAAATATTATTTTTTATGTTGATGAACACAATTGAATTGACGTTTCCTAGCTCACAGTTCAATAAGAAACGATATAAAATGCAGTGATCTTTGACTCACGCTGAGGCATTCCCATGGTCGGCGATAGGATTGGCTGATAATATGGCTGCGGGGCCATCTGATATCCGTAGTGAGGCGCGAGCGTGGCCCCAGGCATGCCTGAATGTGAATGTCTAACTGTTTGAATGATGAAATTGAAAATATTTTTGCAATTGCTCTATTATCTCGCTTATTGACAATAAGCGAAGTTTCAAGATGGGCAAAACAGATTGGATTAAGTGAAGTATTACTTGACATGGGCATGGCTCCAGGAGGTATACTTCCGGGTGGAAGGGTTGCGCCGGGAGGGAGCGAGGAGGGATAGAGAGCACCCGGCATGAGTGGTTGAGAGACGACTACGGGCACGTATTGGATGTACTGCTGGAACGATAAATTAGCTGATTCAACCTCTTGGCCGCTTCAATTAACGGTCTTGTCACATTAGTTGAATGTGAATTGAAAAAAAACTAGGATGTAGAAAGAACAGAAACGGTAACGCTGCTAGAAAGAGACAAGATAGGGAGATTTCTAAGATCCTAAAAAAAAGCAAGCTTTCGACTTGGAGAAGCTTGAGATTCATTTGGTTGACCGGGCTTCTTCGTAGTTGGGAATACTCACGACTTGCTGCGGTGGCTGCTGCTGCATCTGCTGTGTGAGGGACGCATACGCTGCATGCTGGGCGTCGTAGCGACTGAATCATTTTTCATTGTATTATTCGCGCCTCACGCATCTCTACTAGCTCTCATCTCTTAAAAAGGGGGTCGGTTTCACAACCAATTCAATTTAGTACCCAATTTCGTTGTAATTGAAATGCTTCCACTACAGAATCTAATAGAATGTATTTTATAATAAGCACACTTGTCCAAGTGCACCCTCAAGAGGGTTTGGACTAATATTTGCATCGTTTTTGAGCTCCAAGCAGGATACAGATTATAATCAACTCACCTATCCAACTGCACCCTCGGAAGGGTCTGCAGTGAAGTGAAGTTCGACAACAGTTTTATAATAATCAAGAAAGAAAATACCAATTTCGTCGTAATTGAGATATTTCTATGACAGATTCTAATGGAATTCAATTTATAATATACCAATCCTATCCAACTGCACAATACAGGTAAGACACCAACATCAATATAGAAATGTTGCATTCAGTACTCGAAGAACCCCATTTCGCCCCTCATCATACAACTGTCTTACTTATCCAACTGCACCCTCGGTAGGGTCTGCAGAGACGGCATCGGGGGATGGTTCATCGTGTAGATGTGGTTCTCCGATGCCTCGTAGGGGTTCATCATCGGATGAGGGGCGAATGAGGGCTCCTCGAGTTCTGGAAACCGATTACTCTTCATCTTTCCTTCTCAATAAGCTATACAATCAGCTTCAACTATGAGTGAAGCCATAACGATTCTCACAGTTTGAATGAGGATAGCTATGATAGAAGGTTATCTCTCAATAACGGCTCTCACAGTTTGAATGAGGTTATCTATGATAGATAAAGAGATAAAACTCACGCTTCCTCATGTTGAACGGCTTATTCGGCAGTGTGTAGCAGTAGTCACTGTTCGGATTGCTTGGATCCAGCACGATCTCCCTCTTGGGATCATCACTATCTGCATTGGAAGCCTTCGACGAGGCGCGATCGCCATCGATTGAGGGAGAGGAGGACGAATCCTTCATGCTGATGGAGACCTGGAAAGATTTTTTCCATAAAACCCAAATAACATACGAAATCGGAAGTTGAATGCTAACGTTTCGGTACTAGTGGAGTTCACCGGAAGAGTGCCCACCCCTACCACCACCCTGCGTTATGCACTTTAATTTCGAGAAATATTGAAACATATCCATTCTTCCTGAGAACTCCACAAGTGCCAACGTTACATGCTAGGATCCATGATTGAGATATTCGAGGGATATGTGCAAGAATAGGGAAAGAACACACCTCTTCCTCCTCACTCCGCACCATGACGTAATCCTCATCACTGGACGAGGAGCTCTCGGACTTCGGAGAAGAGAGTTGAGGTTTGGGAGAATCGGCGATGGTGATTGTTGCAACAGCTGCGGGTGCAGGTTCCTGTAAAGCAATTTTCATCGTCGAATAGATGAACCATGTTGAAGCCTTAATAATCAGCTTCAAGTGTGAGTCACGTTACAATAGACATCGTACAATAATGCCATTTCATGTAATAGCGGTCCTATTTTGATGTACTATTCAGAATATTATCGAAGACGTGTCAGAAGAATATTTGATCATTGTCGTACCTTGAGTGAGTTTGATCTACTCAGATTCACGGATCTCTTCTCCTCCGGGCTTAGCACTCTGATCGGAGTGTCGGGTGCTTTTCCATTCGTAGGAGGAAGCGAGCGAGCATTGGGGAAGTGGAAGAAGTAGTCCACCTGGGTTGGAATATCTCTGCCTATTCACAGGTACTTCCGTGTTATGAAAAAGGGTCCAGATAAGGATCTGGAAGAAGATCTCAGATGATTATCATCGATGATTGCACAATTAACACTGTTTTGTGCTACCGAAGTGAGTGATTCGCCTTGTGAACTCATCTCTCACCTCCCGCCTTTGCAAAGCCGTTTTAAGTAATGTCCGGCTTTCAATGCCGAGACTCAGTGAGCATCCCCTATTGATTTATCTCACCTCCTCATCCATCACTTTCGTTTTCAGTGGCCCTTTTTTCGTTTTTTTAGATAAGGTTCTGGGAAAAGGTCTCAGTCCAGTGATGATTGCACATTTGAGACGTATTTTGTGTCATTCAAGCAAGTGAATTGCCTCTTCTGCTCCATTTCTGTTCCTTTTCTCACCTCCTCATCCATCACTTTCGATTTCTGTGGTTTCTCAATAGAGGCGATTGCATCGTGCACAAACTGTCCCTGAGTGGGGCAGAACACCTCAGACTCTGTCTCGACCACGACCGTCCAGCCCTCGGGATCGCCCATTCCACTGGAAAGTTGTCAGTAAAGAGCGCTTGGATAAAGATCTACACCTCTGGACGCCTATTTTCCACCATTTGGATGAAGATCTGCACTTCTTGCCCCTTATTTTTTATTGAATGAAACATTGCAGTTAGGGTATGTGTAGGTGTTTGCTCACCGTTCCCTCATTACTCTCAGAGCCAGTTCCTCAGCGGTGACCCAGGGATGAGCCTCGACGAGATATTCGTCCTAGAATGAAGACTTTTGTTTCACAAAACTGTTGAATAATACACATTTAGAAATAATTGGTGTAAGGCTGGCAGGTAGCAACAACATTGAACGAGACAAACCTGATCTGGCAGATGCACACTGACAACAGAAGGATGCACACTCTGCATGGACTCGTACTCGAGACGATTCGCCGCGTAGAGACTGAATGATCACTGATCTGCTGTTGCTAATTCCACGCCATGTGCACTATTATGATTGGTAGGCCATTTGCGGCGTTCAGGAGTGTCTGTTCACCATCCATCCCCGACCACCTGTTGTTTCTGTGGTCAGTTGTCAGTTCGTGATCCGGAACCCACCGGCAAGCTTGCGCGTCCAGTGTTTTTATCTTTCTCACGAGTCCCTCCATCAACTGCGTGCGAAGTTGAGGCTGCTGCATGACGAAGTAGCTGGAATTGTCACTCATGAAACTCACTCAAAACATTTTTATCACTCCTTTACGAATTTCATTCAATCAGTGAATTCGAAACGCAGTTATTGAAGTCGACTGTAACAGAAAAAAGGAAGACTCACTGCAAGAGCATCGGAAGAACAGCAATCGTCGGAGGGAAGGAGTGAACGGCCATGAGCAGGAGAGTCCAGGCACGAGTGGAGAATGTCTGAGATGTTGTGTCCGGTTTCTTTTCCCGACTCTATTCAGCAAGGGTGTTATTACGTGTGTGATCAAGTCTTGGTCATGAGCAGCAGCTCCCTTTACACTATGTTGGATTCATATTTGAGTCCAAAGCTTGGATGATTTGGATAACTACGTTGGTTGAAGTTGGTTTAAGTGCACCCATGAAGATATAATGGTCCCACTATAAAATAGTGGTCCCAAAAAAATATTTAATGGTCCCGTAAATATAATGGCCCGGAAAATATTGGTCCCGTCGATATTTAGTAATGGACGAGATAAATTTATTGGTCCCCATTTCACAAATATAGTGGTCCCTCATAGAATGGAAACTTACTTCTCCAGAGTCAAATAATTCAGTGCCAAGGATCGATTCACATTGTTTGCTCATCTATTCCGCAGCATTGTGTGATGCCTGAGCCTAAGCCTAAGCATTCATTGAGAAGAATCGCTATCGCCAAATGTTTTCCGCAATGATCAGTAAGAGATTGCAGTCTCCTTTGGTTCAATGGAGTCTCCCCGACATCGTAGCAGCTCTAAAAATTGCTCATACGGATGTGGGAGCGCAACCATTCTCTCACTATTCACAAACAAATTAGACATTTCATCGATGCTTCCTTTTCGCTTCAACTTCGATTTCGGTTGAAGTAAGAAATAGTGCACCCATAGAGAAATAATGGCCCGACTGAAAAATAGTGGCCCCTCCAAAAAAATAGTGGCCCTCAAGGGCCACTAAAACTCAATGGCCCCCAAATAAAAATAGTGGCCCCAAATTAAGCAAATATAATGGCCCCAAAGATTTTTCACGAGATCATCGATTTCAGGCAGTTTTCGG